>JAODAL010037166.1:0-40763 GCA_025379985.1 Phyllomedusa bahiana | reverse complement strand
TCAATCATCCTCTATTTAAATCCTTCAAAACGGGAAGGACTATACTATCAAACAGTATGTAAATTGTAACACACAGTAAGATGGTTGTTTTTTAGTAACGTGTCTCCAATGTTGCGTTCAATATGTAGGCTGCACAACTTGCAAGCTGAAAGATCGCATCAGAAGACATCTATCTGATGCGAAAGGTATAGAAAGAGTCAGTGTTCCACCTAGAGGGGGAGACCGCAAAAGATTATTACTCAATCGCGAGTCTTTTATGGATCTTCACTTTGAAGACAAGATTGCCATATGGTCTTAACAGTAGGCAGGATTTGATTTTGCACTATTAATGTTATGTATTCATGTAATCACCTTTGGATTTATCCTGCTTACTTTTGTTTTGTTTTGCTTTGTTTTGTTTTGTCCATTTTGACACGCCATACATTTACCATGTGTTTGTGATCCAATAATTAACATTGCTGTATAGGCGTGTTCATGTGCTTGCTTTAATTGTGCTACAACTAAGGGCCGTCATGTCAAAGGCCTGAAACGCGTAAGAATTTGTCCTGGATGTCTTGTGTTTTACTTCACTTCAATAAACGTGGATTTTACTGCATCTTAAGCCGAGCTGGACATTCATCTCTATTTCTGGACTACTCGCTTTTCCGGCGAGTCCGTGCACGGCGCAGCTGTTCTGGTGAGCTGGTTGTTTTCTCTATTTGTATCCACAGTGGTGGGTACACGAGTTGACATTTGGGCTGCTTCATGTTGGACGGATGCTGATGATGCTGATGATGACATTTGTGGCCGTGACTGGGAGGACGAGGAGGTGAGACTGCTGGATGCAGGTTGCATTAACCACTGAAGGACAGATTGGCGACGCTGTTCGTTACTGAGATTCACAGGGCCCTGACTCAGCGATGACAGGCCTGACGGTCCTGCAACTGACGATCCGCTGGCATGCGTGTTGTCGCCAGCACTGGAAGGAGCACCTTCTCTCGTACCTCTACCTCCATGTCCTACCCCCCTCTTTGCTCGCTTACTACCTGAATTTCGCTCCATGTTCAGAAATATAAAAATTTGAGAAGGTATGGAAGAGTTTTGGAAAGTCTCTTATTAAAAGACGGCAAATCACAGCTATTCTCAAATCCCTCAAATCAAAACAAAATTGCTGGATTCAAATTTAACTGCAAAGTAGATCAACAAAGCTGGCCTGCGCCAAAGTGAAAAAAACACATATCTGTAATGTATTCGGATAATAAAAGGTATTTTTTGGCACCTATCAATTCACCTGTGGTAACTACACAATTGCTGGATTCAAATTTAACTGCAAGGTGGCTCTATCAACAAAGCTGGCCTGCGCCAAAGTGAAAAAACACGTATCTGTAATGTATTCGGATAATAAAAGGTATTTTTTGGCACCTATCAATTCACCTGTGGTGACTACAAAATTGCTGTATTCACATTTAAGTGCAAGTTGCCTCAATGAACAAAGCTGTAGTGCGCCAAAGTGAAAAAACACGTATCTGTAATGTATTCGGATAATAAAAGGTATTTTTGGCACCTATCAATTCACCTGTGGTGACTAGAAAATTGCTGTATTCAATTTAAGTGCAAGGTGCCTCAATGAACAAAGCTGTAGTGCGCCAAAGTGAAAAAACACGTATCTGTAATGTATTCGGATAATAAAAGGTATTTTTTGGCACCTATCAAATCCCCTGTGGTAACTACACAATTGCTGGATTCAAATTTAACTGCAAGGTGGCTCTATCAACAAATCTGGACTTGGCAAAAGTGCAAAAAACACGTATCTGTAATGTATTCGGATAATAAAAGGTATTTTTGGCACCTATCAATTCACCTGTGGTGACTACAAAATTGCTGTATTCAAATTTAACTGCAAAGTAGATCTATCAATCAAGCTGGCCTACGCCAAAGTGAAAAAAACACATATCTGAAATGTATTCGGATAATAAAAGGTATTTTTGGCACCTTTCAATTCACCTGTGGTGACTACAAAATTGCTGTATTCACATTTAAGTGCAAGGTGCCTCAATGAACAAAGCTGTAGTGCACCAAAGTGAAAAAACACGTATCTGTAATGTATTTGGATAATAAAAGGTATTTTTTGGCACCTATCAATTCACCTGTGGTAACTACACAATTGCTGGATTCAAATTTAACTGCAAGGTGGCTCTATCAACAAATCTGGACTGGGAAAAAGTGCAAAAAACACGTATCTGTAATGTATTCGGATAATAAAAGGTATTTTTTGGCACCTATCAATTCACCTGTGGTGACTACAAAATTGCTGTATTCAAATTTAACTGCAAAGTAGATCTATCAACAAAGCTGGCCTGCGCCAAAGTGAAAAACACATATCTGAAATGTATTCGGATAATAAAAGGTATTTTTTGGCACCTATCAATTCACCTGTGGTGACTACAAAATTGCTGTATTCACATTTAAGTGCAAGGTGCCTCAATGAACAAAGCTGTAGTGCGCCAAAGTGAAAAAACACGTATCTGTAATGTATTCGGATAATAAAGGTATTTTTTGGCACCTATCAATTCACCTGTGGTAACTACACAATTGCTGGATTCAAATTTAACTGCAAGGTGGCTCTATCAACAAATCTGGACTGGGCAAAAGTGCAAAAAACACGTATCTGTAATGTATTCGGATAATAAAAGGTATTTTTGACACCTTTCAATTCACCTGTGGTGACTACAAAATTGCTGTATTCACATTTAACTGCAAAGTAGCTCTATCAACAAAGCTGTAGTGCGCCAAAGTGAAAAAACACGTATCTGAAATGTATTCGGATAATAAAAGGTATTTTTGGCACCTTTCAATTCACCTGTGGTGACTACAAAACAGCTGTATTCACATTTAATTGCAATGTGCCTCAATGAACAAAGCTGTCCGGCGCCAAACTGAAAAAACACGTATCTGTAATGTATTCGGATATTAAAAGGTATTTTTGGCACCTATCAACCTGTGCTGACTACAAAATTGCTGGATTCTAATTTAACTGCAAGGTGGCTATATCAACAAAGCTGGAAAGGGCAAAATTGAAAAGAACACCTATCTGAAATCTATACTGATAATAAAAGTGGAGTTTTGCTCCTAACAAAGAGACCTGTAGTTACTAGAAAAGATGTGTATCCTAATATAAGTTCAGGCTGCCCAATATCCAGGAAATATTTCAATAGAAAACTGTTAATAATAAAGCTATTGCAGTGCAATGTCTACATTAAGTCTTGGTGATCTATATCCAGTATTCTTTAAAGAGCTTGTCTGTGTCCGCCCGCGGGCCCCCCCTCCCCGCTTCCCTCCTGTGACTTTACAGCGGTAGATGCTCCTTTAAAATTCTCTACCTAACTACATAAAATCTTCAAATCTCTGATCTAACTAAGTTGTAAGGATCACAGCTAACAGTAGAGCTTTCTCTGTGAAGAAATAGAATAATTTCGCTGAGCTGTTTGGACACAGGCAGAGCACACGTCCTACTGCTATGAGACGCTGACAGACACTGATCATGAACAGGAAGGGCTGTTCTATGTAAAACGAGGTCATGTGATTTTTCCAGCCAATCGCAACCATACACATCCCAGTCATGACGTCGCACACACATCTCACCCTGCTCTATTCTGTAAGCTGATTTGCTGGCCGCCAAAATGACAGGAAGCGCCGAAAATGGCGCGATATTAATAGATGATGCACAGATTTAACCTAAATTATCGCATGATCTAAAAAATCCAATCAACATAAAAACTGTGCCGATTTCAACTTTGTCGATAATAATCGCTCAACACTAGTGAGAAGGAGACAACTGTTGGTGCAACCGTAAGAAAATGGACGAAATACAAAATGACTGTCAATTAACATCAATCTGGGGCCCCATGCAATATCTCACCCCGTGGGGTATAATTGATCATAAGGAAGGTGAGAGATCAGCCTAAAACTACACAGGGGAACTTCTTAATGATCTCAAGGCAGCTGGGACCACAGTCCTTAAGAAAACCATTGGTAACACATCACGTCGTAATGGTTTAAAACCCTGCAGTGCCTGCAAGTTCCCCTTGCTCAAAAAGGCAAATGTGCAGGTCCATCTGAAGTTTGCCAATGAACACCTGGATGATTCTGTGAGTGATTTTATTCTGGAAATTCTATCTCTCAGCGTTAAAATTAACCTACCCTTAAAATTATAGACTGTTCATGTCTTTGTCAGTGGGCAAACTTACAAAATCAGCATAAATATTTCCTTCACTGTACAAAGCATGGTATTTCCTACCACTAACTTGCTAACCACAAAGAAATAACACACTACAATAACATAACACTGTCACTTTTCACAGAAGCATCTCAGGATGACATATACTGAAAATAAAGGCATGTTATGCTACAAAATAGTGCAAAACTAACAGACTCACAACTTGGGGGATATTGCTAAAACGGGTAAGAGTATGGCCCCACAGCACTGTCCAAATACTGGTCGGATTCTGATTAAAGAGTCTGACCAGTATTTTATTGTCCTTTGAACGTTTAGAAGGACGGTTTCTTTCCAAGGCTTGCGGACTCCCCCTAAACAATGAACAGTACAAGTTCAGCCCTAAAGTCAGGCGGAAGAATGTACATGTTCTAAGTTTTTTTATGGTTTTCGGTTTTGAAATCCGTCCGTCAGAAAATTTTCTATTGAAGTCTATGGGTATGGTTGACAGGAAGTTTTCAGACCATTTTCAAATCCGAAAACCATCTGAAAAACCAACTGAAAACCATGCTGTGTGGACTTACCCTAACACAGCAGGGTTCTTACAAAGGTTTTACGTTACCTCTTCCTGCAAACAGAGACTGGCGAAAGACTTGGAAAGCATTAGAATGGGAATGGTGGGGGATTAAGAAGGTGAATACATCTTTTATTTTTTTTACAAAATTCTAAGCTGCTGTTTGAACACAAATAATGGGCTGGACAATACTTTAACACTAGGGGCAAAGGTGGAGAAGGGGCTGTTAAAGCACGTGCCCCAGGTGCAATAAGCATTCTGAATATTTAAATAGGGCACTAAACCCTGGGAGAGGGCAAGCCTAGTAATGACCCCTATACCAGTGTTTTTTTGGTTTTTTTGTTTTAAGTTAGGTAACTTTTTATTTAGCAAAATTACATCAAATAGCCACCAAAGCTGTGATCATATACTTTCCTGTACATTAGAATCGCATAAGATAGCACATAGGCATAGGATCCCTTAAAACCCATGACATGCACTTCAAGAGTACATGTACCACTAATTTCTGAAGTAGTTACCATCAACATAAAAAATACCCAGCGCAAGTATTATGTATTTGTATTGCTGGCGAGCTTGAGAACCAAACAAAATAACTGGTGTTGTGTTTGACTAAGAGACATTCTTGCTCTCTTAAGTTTCTTCAATTTGGTTCAGTAGACCCTGTTAGTCACCCTGGGTTCACTAGGAATCATCTCTTATATCTCACTTCTCTTCAACATGGTCTTCAGCAGCTTGCCTTTGAGACGGAAGTCACCCTCTCAATCCACAAGTCATCTCACCATATCCTGTGATATTCCACATGTTCAAGCTACAGAATCAAGGCACTCCACACCAGAGGATAAACTGAGTAAGGGACCATTTACACAGCAATGGACAAATACCGGTAGGTGTATCCAACCGGTATTTGTCCGGTTTGTGTGCCGTGCACACAAGCTCTCCCCTTCCCATTGACATGCACATATTTTTTCCGAAAACCGGACGGAAGAATGTGCATGCACAATGTTCTTCGGGCAGCCGGCAGTTTGATAAACCACCGGGCGGAAAACCTGTGCAGTGGGGAATGCTACACAGGTTTTCCATAGAAGCCCATTGTGCTCTTTTGCTGACAGTTTTTTAGACGGTCTGCAAAACCGCAAGCTGTCTGAAAAACCGGCCGCAAACCCTTGCCATGGGGACATGCCCTAATTGTCCCGACTTTCCTAACTGTCAGAGAACATAACTGCACTCAAACCTCTCTCTTATCTCTCTGGACTCTCTCTGAAATAACTCCTGTCCCACAGTTTCCCGGGCTTTTCCTTTTCCCTTCCCCTGTGACATCTACTGGTAGAAAGGTGAATTGGTGACTCCAGCCCTACATCTTCATAAAAGAATGAGACTACTTAAATATTCATGATCGTTGACTGAAGTGCCCCAGGCTTTAAACAAGCTATAATTCCAATAACAATAAAGTCAAAATAAGATCAATAAGTATTATTTCGCCTGCAGATAGCAACAGAAATAAAAATAAGTGAAAAATAGTGGAGATGTATTACAATGATGATGGACTTGTGTTTGTTGTCTATACAGTCAATGTTAATCAAAGGTGGAGTTGTCTTTTAAGTACAGGTAAACACATTAGTCCTTCTCTTATGCAAACTAAGAGACACTTTCATGGATATATTTAGCAGGCATTGATGTCTAAACATTTACTTTTGATGAACGATTGATATTATTTCACTATTTGACCATTTAGTATAACATTTAAGCCCCAGAAAGCTAACCCTTCTCTTTAGAAGCTGTGTGTACAAACCTTATTATGTCTATCAGATAAATGTTCTACACACCGTACCTTGGAATGGAGGTTAAATATGTCATAACAGTCTTTAGTACATTTTCTGGAACATCATGGAATGTGGCATTCTCTGGAAGTGTGATAACCCAGCCATTATCCTTCCCCCGACCACCTATGAAATATAAATGGCATATTTAATATAACATAATACATACAAATCCGTAAAGTATGGGCATCTATCAGTTACATAAAGGTGTTTGTGGGGCTAAATCTTTAAGCAAACTTTATTTCTCATAGTAAAGTTTCATCATAGGAAATAGGAGTTAAGTAAATATATATTTCCTGATATAAAATTCGTAATAGAAATACATCATATGAAGTGAAGTTTCCCCATTGGGGTACATGAGATTAGAAAAAAAGGATTTGCTTTTTTGTTCTCTCACAAAGAGTGCCACTTATATCCAGTGGTTGGGTTTAGTTCAAGTTCAACCAAGTGAAGGTAGATGATATTAAAACTTGTTTTGATCCAGAAACATTGAACCCTGAAGGCATGAACAAATCTGTCCTAAAAGAAAATATTTCACTCCAGATCCCAAAATGGTGATGAGATTCAATCAGTATTCTAACAAGAATGCTAAACATCTAGGGCCACATGTATGAAAACTGTCTAGGTTTAAAACTTACTTTGCTGCCCATAGCAACCAATCAAAATGCCCCATTCATTTCATATAGTGCTCTGGAAAAATGAGAGAGGCGCGCTGATATGGGCAAAAAAGTGAGTTTTAAACCTAGACAGTTTTCATACATGTGGCCCGTAGTCTTAATATAATTTTGTTGCAAGTAATTTCTTGAAGCCTTATCCTGGTCCTACTATGACAGCTTTGCTAGTGCTGATGGTAAAGAAGGCTTGTTGCCTCTGGAGATTGAACCTCTTTTTTTTCCCAGACAGAGGCAGTGCGCCTTTATTTTTTTGAGGGGGTTTTATATGAAACATATATTTGTACAGAGGCCATTTATATACTTCATTTACCATCTGAAATCTTAATATAATATGACTTTCAACTTCCTTGTAGCTTGTAAGTCTTCGCGGGCAAGGCCCTCTCTCCCTCTGTACCAGTTGTTAGTTATTTATCATCGCCATTGTACTTGTTTGACATATGTTATGTATATAACCCCCCTCGAATGTACAGCACCCTGGATTAATTGTGCTTTAAAATAAATAATAATAACTTTTACTTTTGCTATTTTCATAGACCTTCAGTTCATTTTATTTTTTACAATATACTATGTGAACAATTATTAGGCAAGTGAGTATTTTGACCATATCATAATTTTTATGATATGTCCAACCCAAAGCTGTATAAACATGAATGTATATTCGATTGAAGCATATTAGATGATGTGCATTTGTGTAATGTGGAGGGTATGGCCTAAGGAGATCAACACCCTATATCAGGGTGTGCAGAATTATTAGGCAGATAGTCTTCCTCAAGTAAAATGGGCCTTAAAATTTATTTTACTGACTTTTGAATCATCAAAAATTGGTGAAAGTCTTTCAAAAGAATGTAGCACTTTTGAAGTTACTAAGATATTGGGACATGATCACAGAACCATCAAATGTTTTGATGCAAAAAGTGAACTAGGGGGGAATAAACATGTTGAGAACAAAAGATGAAATTTAACTGCCAAAGATTTGAGACAAATCAAATCTTAACAACCAGTAAGCCATTTTTCTTCACTACTTCAAATTCCAGAACTGCAACCTCACGGGAGTCCCCGGAAGTACAATGTGTTCAGTTCTCAAAGAAATGGCCAAGGTAAGGAAAACTGACCACCACTGCGACTGTGAAAGCCATATGTTGGGCTCAGATTGGTGCAAATGGGTGTGGAAGAATCAAGGGAAAAGGGGGCAAACGGATCGAGAAATTGAAGGCGCTGTCAAGTTCGGTGAAGGAAGCCTGATGAAATGGGTCATTTCACAACAACAGGTGTCGGATACTTGACCAGGATCGATGGTGGTCTCAATGCTGAGCTATATGTGAGTAGCCTACAAGATGAGTTATTTTGTACTATGGGTATGAAAAGGACGACAGAGTGTTCCAGCAAGACAATGACCTGAAGCATATGTCAAGATTAGCAAGGAAATGGTTCAATGACAATGAAGTAGAGGTGCTGGATTGACCCTCACACCCCAGACCTCAACCCAATCGAGCACTTGTTAGTAGAATTTAAGAAAAATCTGTATTCATACCCAAGTGAATCGACCAGTATGCATCATATTGGGAACCTGGGATCAGATTTCAGTTAAGACATGCTTGGAACTGATGGAAAGCATGCTCAGAAGAATTGAGACAGTGCTGAAAGCCAAATGTGGATTTACAAAATAATAAAAATTTAAATTTAGATTTTTACAACCAAAACAGTAACAATGCAGTTACATGACAAGAATCTGCATAACTAGGCATATGCTAACTAGTTGCAAGTCAAATTTATGTATGCGATAGCCAAGATGATTGTCTATAAAATGATGGCAGTCTCACGTTCAAAGCTGTAGTGGTTAGTGAGAAATGGAGCCTGAAAGTCAAACATTCAAAACATTGTTACTCTTTTGTTTGTCACTGAATGACACTGAAAGTGTCCAACTGAGTTAAATTGACACAACCTAAAAAGTTTATGATTCCAAGTATGTACTTAAATCTGATAAAACTCACAAATACCTTTATTTGGATAAGGTTATGACATATCTTTATTTGTCTACAACTTTGTATTGCATCAAAGATCTCCATTGTAGGACTTGACCCAAAAACCTTTGTCTAGGGGGAATTTTCAAAAAGCGTCTTGATTTCCATGGCTTCTTTATCTCCATGACAATGACACTCCATGAAACCGAAAATTTCTTCCAGCACAGATGCCTGCACAGAAGTGCCGTGCAGTTAGTTTACTGTCTGAGATCTATGCTTAGGCGTGGTGGTTGGCCGAATGGTGGATGGTCAAGGGAGTGTCCATGAGATAATCAGTGCGCGACGACTTGATCTACATGGGGATGACGCTCCACTGTCATGAGCAACTAATTAGAAGCGCTGAGCAGTTGATTTTTATTGACTGGGATCTAAGTTTTAAAATGAGACTGGGTGGGATAAATAGGGCAGCACCATTCTGACATTGCAGTGTTCCATCTTCATGGGGTTACATGTCAGCATTTTCTTCCAGCTTTTAGTCCTTGATGAGCCTTAGCATCCCGAGAAGGAAGTGGAAACACGCAAGGAGGACGTTGGATTAAATAATGATTTACATTCTATCACTATTGACACATTATCCAACAATATTATGATATCCCTAGTAATGTTCTAGGGACAGCCACCGAGATGTGGGGCCGCTCTTTCCAGGGCAACTCCCCCACCTGGAAATAGGGAGAAAATAGGGTGAGCAACCAATACAGGGAGGGACTACCATCTCTCCTGTTTAGGAGTATATCCTTCATTCTTTAGGTACTCCATAATTGAAGTTGGTATTATTAAAGAGAAGGTAGTTGAAAATGTTCAGGTTAAACATGGACTCAAAATAAACTCCCAAACCTATTGCCAGTATTTTGAAGACACTTTCTTTAAGCGGTGATACAGGAAAAAGTCTGCATCTTTCAAGAAAACCATGATTTTTATGCAGAACTATTCTCCATTGCATGCATCAAAGTATTCCACTGTGTGGCTAGCCAGTAAATAATAATGATATGGCCCCCTTCTTCACTGGACCTAAACCCTACCGAGATCTTGTGGGCCGTTCTTAAGTGGGAGATTAAGGCGTGTTCACACGGCTTATTCCCGACGGATTTGTGCGCTCACAAATCCGCCATGAATAAGGGGTGGGACGGGGCGGGGCCGGAGCGCGGCGGGGGCGCCGCTCCCGGCCCCATAGACAATGCATTGTTTACAGCGCGTACGCGCCGTAAATAATGTGCATGTCACTTTCTCCCCCCGCGGCGGATTCGCTGTGCGGGGAGGAGTGACGGAATCCACTGTTCTCTATGAGAGCATTGGATTACCGTAATGACTCCGACGGATTGGCGCCGTACTGCAGCGCAAATCCGGCGCGCAGTACGGCGCCAATCCGCGGCAAAATAAGCCGTGTGAACGAGGCCTTACAGTGAAGCAAAACAATAAGGCTCTCTGAACAGCGTTTGGGATACTGTGGTTGCTACTGCACAAAAAGTTGTTTGTCAACAGATTAAGCAACTAAAAGACTACAGGAATGGAAGGCTTATGGCTGTTATTGAAAAGAATGGTGGCTATATTAGTCACTGACTGTTTTTTTGGAAAATGTTAGATATGTTTATTTGTGAAGTTTGCATTATTGGATTCTTATTCTCACTTTAACAGATAAAACATAAACAAGTGATATGCAAAAATTTTCAGTTTTCATTTAGCTGCATAATAATTATGCACATAGATATTCTGCAAGAAAGCACTTTTAGTTTCTTAAATATTCATGTTTGAGGTTTAGTAATATTTTGGATTGGACGACGGCACTGTAGTTGTTCAATGATACAACTTATCCTCAAAAATACAGTCATCCCTATTAATCTTAATCATTTTTAGTTCTAAATATTTGGGTGTTTGCAACAGCCATTTCAATTTGATATATCTAATAACTGATGGACACAGTAATATTTCCGGATTGAAATGAGGTTTATTGTACTAACACAAAATGTGCAATATTATTTATAATATATCAAATTGAAATTGGCTGTTGCAAAACCCAAATATTTAGATACTAAAAATGATTTAGATTAATAGGGGTGCAAACTTTTTCATATGAACTGTACAACTTCCCTAGTAATTGTGCACAAAGGGGGACATGTATGAAGACTGTCTAGGTCTAAGACTATCTTTGTTGCCCTTAGTAACCAATCAGAGCTTCCCTTATCTTTCATATATTCCTTTGAATGAATTAAAGGGGAGTTCTGATTGGTTGCTATGGGCAACAAAGAAAGTCTTAGACCTAAACAGTTTTTCATACATGAGGCTAACAGTGCACAGAATGATCTACTTTGCTGTTAGGAAGCAACAGATTGCTGTATTTTTTGCTATGACTATGCGGTGTCTGACTACATACCCTGGAGCCTTGCACATCAGCAGTACAATAACTGCATGTTTTTATGTTAATCAGACTATTAAAATGGCCAAAATACTGATGAGTATTGGACACCAGGCAAGCTTAATCAAGAGGAGGAAATAACAGATCCAACACATGCCCCAACTTGGAAGCCATGGAGCCAAGATGAGCAGTTCTCTGTGTACAAGAATATATTTATTAGCAGGACAGTCATAAATGGTCTGTGACTTCATTATCTCGCCACAGAAACTTTATATGTTTTGAATCCCCATAATGATTTATTAAGTACACTTGTATGGCATTACAGACTACAGGATAATACTCAGGGTATCACTTTGCCAAACAGTCCGCAAGTTCATGCTGAGGATTTAATTACAAGATAACACAGAGGGATAGAGAGGAGCGCTCTGCTTACCTGACAGGAAGGCAAATTCTTTCATCAACACATCAGTGATGTCCTTTGCACAGATGGGAACTGCAGTCTCTGTAAAACAGACATGTTGATGATACCCAATTAGTAGATGAAATTAAATGGACTATGACTTTATGTCTATTCTCCTGAATGAACACACTGAATGTTGGGGGGTTCAGATTAGATGTTAGTGTATACCAAACAAAGTTCCATGTGTAGACCGCTTGTATAAAACTGCATTGTATCCCACAGTGTAGGATACATCACCCATTGGACCCCAATCACTAAGAGTATGTTCACACGGGCTAATTTCGGCGTGCATTTCGTGGAGTATATGAACTCTAATACGAGCGAGATGCCCGCCGAAATTACAGTAATCCATAGTGAACATAGCCTTACATAGCCCAAGACACAACTTTTAGCCCTTGACAACCCTAAAACTATACATCACCTATATAAAAATGTCCATAATGGAAAAGTCAGAGAAATAAAAAAACATATTTTGGTGCTATTAAATACATAATTTTTTATTATTATCATTTTTCCAACATTATAAAAAAAACTAATGTAAAAATTGTGTAAAAATAAAGCAATGTTTTACAGAAAAAGGTAGAAAAATTAGTAGAATAAGTGAACACAATAAAGCATAAATAGAGCAAAGCATTCAAGCCCGTTTGTACTAAAAAAAAAAAAAAAGAGAAAAGAAAATGTGCCTGGTTAGGAATTAATAAATGACCCGTTCTGGAACTGGTTAAAAAGAAATCCAATACCCAATTAGAGATTGTAAGTTAACAAATGAGGCTCCCCATCTGGAAGAACCAGTAAGTCTGTGTATTACATAGACAGCCCATTGATTTCAGTGGGTACTGTGTGATGACAAATTCCTATAATAGCACTGCAGAGAAAATAAAAATGTGTTCTCATAAACTGTTGCTTATAACTAGGTCATCCTTGTAACAAAGGAAAATTCTAACATGGACAACCCCTTTAATAGCAGTAAAAAAATAAAACCAATAGGGTTATCATAAGGAAAAATTTAAGGGGTTGTCTCACTACATCGATTCATCTTACCTCGGTCCTGTTTTCTAAGTTTCATTTTTGAATTCAGGGGCATTTACTGGCTTTACTGGCCTGCAGTGAGGAGCTGCTGAGGACACCTGATCTGTAGCTATAGTGACCGGTGCTGGCAGCCTATCATGAGAGATTGAATGGGTCTGTAGCTATAGCGACCTGAACACCTGATGAAGCCCATACAAGAGAGGATATCTAGGAATAGGTAGGACACTTTTAATGAACACATATTGCAAAGTGACTGATTTTGGCAGGATCTTTAACATAAAAAGCAATCCTTGTAGTGAGACAACCCTTGAAAGGGAAGAATCCATAGCAAACCTGGTATCTAGGAAAGAGTAGAAACCAACAGCAAAAAGGAATGGCATCAGGTGTGATGAAATACTATCAAGAGCCCATTCTTACATAAAGGGTTAAATCTTGGAACAAAGATAGGATGTTCCAATACAGTTAGAAAAACATTATTCAGACTCTAAGAATTATTGAAATTCTTTCCACATGAAATTGTTTTGTAGCTTTATCTAAGTGAAGCATTATTCATCCCATTACCAGTCCAATATTACTGTCAAATTCACGTTAACAACATTTTATTGGCCAGTTTCACATTTGAAAATGCCCCAGTTGTAAGTAAAGTTGCATCAGCTGGGTCTTGTTTGGTACAGTTCCCAGGACACGTGGACATACTAGCACGTTACTCACTTCATCAAGTTAGAAGAATTTTGTAAATAGTGGAGAAATGATAGAGCCAGGATTAACCGAAAGGGGACTATGACCAAAACAATGTGGAAGGTCAAGGTCACAAGAACATTAAAAAAATAATTCTAGGCTAAGAATTTAGAAGAGAAATATGTATTTGAAAGGAGAATAGGTCCCTTTTAAAACTGTTAGCAAGATTAAATTTCAAGACAAAGCAAAGTACCTATGAATATGTGATTGAATATAACTTTCTCATCGATATTATCTACTGAGTCAGGCAAGAGCAGAGCAGTGAAGTACACAGACAGTTCTTTATGGTGTATTTTTGTAGCATCTTATGGCAGATACAGAAGATTACATTTCCTTCAGTGGAGCAATGGAGGAAGCAATGCCCCATTTAATTTTCTAAGTTAAGGCTGCACAAAGAAGTTTCTAAGTCATGAAGTAAGGCTAGAACAGTGTAGAGCCAGATCATAGGAATGATGCTTGCAGCAAGAGGTGAGTGTGATGAACTTGGATAAGACCTGTCTACACATATGATTGTGTTAATGAGGACAGAATACTCATATCAGTACATTAGTGAAGAAATGGCCGCATGCAATAAAAACTATGAAGTAACGTGACAGGCGACACTATAGGCAGTCACATTGTGGAAGAGATCAGAGCAGCAGAAGATGAGCGCACTAATCTTGTTGTTTAAATCAAAGAGGACAATACTGTAGATACACACTTGTAGGTCATGAACACACCTTCTAACCACTCTAGTAATTCGAGACCACAGAAAGAGAATTTCAGCAATACAATATGTAATGTCCCAACAGCACAATTTTTGTGTATGATAATTTCTGTGTATACCACTCTAAGCCCCTGCTTACATCACATTTTGCTTTCTAACGCAAGTATACATAGGAATACCATCAAAAAGTTATGAAAACCTTGGCCATAGTGTCCTTGTGGCAGCACAGCCATCGGGACAGTATTGGCAGTTTTGCTGTCAGGGGCCCATATCAGGCTTAAAAAGGAGGCTCAAAGCTGCCCCACCTGTCTCCGGTGGGAGGAGTAAATAATGTCATATATCACTTTGGGGTTGTAATTATTTTCAGGGAGCCTGATATGGTGCAGTAATGGGTAGGGGGGCATGAGATGCTTTGACTGTATGGGACCCTGAGATTCCCAATGGCAGTCCGGCCTGGGACTAAATTTGGTCTGTTTTATGCCAATATATGTTTTATATGTAGGCTGCCAGGGATATGCTATAAGTACATACTTGTATAAGCTTAAAACCTTTTTCATGGTATCGACATTGGAGAGCAAAATGTGATGTAAACAGAACCTAGTTGGAGGTGGATATAAATGCTGAAATATGCACAAAGTTCTAATACAGCAATATTACTAATATTTTCCTCATAACACTGGCACTGTTATTCAAACTGCAAACTCATACTATAATTATACACTGTATCCCCACCTATGTGCTTGTTTACACTGTAAATCAAAGCTGTGACTATCAGTGGAGCGGACAGGTGTGCGCTGAAGCTGGTGTTTGCTGATGGTGGAGGCCATGAGACCTTCTACTGAAGAAATCTGTATCAGAGACATAAGGTCCTACCTCCTTAAACTTATACATGAGCACTCAATCTACATGCATGTCTTACAGGTATACTTCACTTCTGAACAACTTTTCCACATGATATAGTTAATATCGGGGTAGTGTATTGAGCATCTCGGTGATTATGTTGTTTTACGTATCTTGTATTGATATAGTGTTATTTTCTCCATTCACGACTGTGAATAGAGCAGAACAATGAGGACACTCCCATGACAGAACAATGCTGTTAAGTCACATGTCTGACAGTGGAGCAGAGAGAACCTGCTGTGGGTTTCCATTGGCCACCACCAAAAAGCTGAAAAAATCTTTCTTTAAGACTATAATAACAAAATAGCATAGAACTGTTTAAAAGTAACAATAAAAAGTAGTCACTGTTTTAATGTAGTAAAAATGAGAGTTTCTATCATGATGGTGCCGATTCAAGTCGTGGAGCAGGTCATGAGACTAGACTTTTGGCTATGATTGAATGTTTGCCGTCTGTCTGAACACGGTCTGATTCTGTCTGTCTGTCCGCTCAACCACACCCGCCTGCTTCTCTGCTAGCCCCAGGGCAGGGCTGTAGATCATTCTGCCTGATTTGTGAGTGACAGCTGCCTGTTCCACCCACCGTTCTTGCCTGTCTGTCTGGGTTCTTGTGGTCGGCAGCCGACGGGCCAAAAGGCAAACCGGGCACTTCCCCGGGTGGGCCGCTGGGGCCCGGGCCGCGGGGCCCGCCGGGACGCCCGCCGAGGGGGCCGGGGTGTTTCCCCCCCCCCCCCCCTGGGGGGGTGGGGCGATGCCGGACGCACAGGGGCCCAATGGTCCATTTTCAGGGGGGGGGGACCCCCGGGGCCCGGGGCCAGGGGCCCCCCCCTGCCGCCGGGTCACGGCCCAACCAGCAGAAACATCCGCCGCCGCACCCGCGTTGCAGGCAGCAGCCGAGCTGAACCGGGGGATCTATTGACCCGTCTGTTCGCTACCGAGCCACGGGGCGGGCGCCGATGTGATGACGTCATCGAGCCCCCGTTCCGGGGCCCCCCCCCGGGGTGAGCGGCCGGGGGGGGGGGCCCCCCCCGCCCCCCCCGGGGTTTAAAAAAGGAAAAGACAAGGTAATAAAACTTTTTTATTTTAAAAAACCAAAGCCCCTCCTGCTATAACCCCCCCTGGGGCCCTCCTCGCATAACCCCCCCCCCCCCGCCCGCCCTCTGTAACCCCCGCCCTTGTATACCCCCTGGCCCTGCCCGGGGCCAATTCCCCCCTGGCCCTGCCTGCGCTATAACCCCCCCGGCCCCCGCCTGGCCCCTGAACCCCCCGGCCCTGCCTGGCCCCTGAAACCCCCCTGCCCTGCCTGGCCCTTGTATAACCCCCCCCGGGCCCTCTGAAAAACCCCCCTGGCCCGCCTGGCCTATATCCCCCCCTGACCTGCCTGGCCCCACTTATACCCCCCCGCCCTGCCCGGCCCTCTGATACCCCCCCCGGCCCTCCGGCCCATCTAAAACCCCCCCCCCGGGCCCTGCCTGGCCCTCGTATACCCCCCGGGCCCTGCCCGGCCCCTGTATACCCCCCGGCCCTCCCGGCCCTCCTATACCCCCCTTGGGTCCCTGGCCCTCTTTATTAAAACCCCCGGTCCTGCCCGGCCCCCTCTATACCCCCCTGGGCCTGCCTCGCTATATCTCCCCCGCCTGGGTAAAGACTCCCCTGCCCCACCTAAAAAAATGCCCTGCCTGGCATAAAATGCCCCCCCACCTATATGGATGCCCTGCCAGGGATAGACTGCCCCTGCCCCGCCTACTTAAAGGCCCACTGCTAATTAAGCCCCGGCCCCTCATGGGGATTTCGGGACAGCCCACTAAACCCGGGGTAGTTCGGGAGGCCCCCCCTTTTACCTACCAAAAATTAATGGGGGAAGCCCCTTTTTTAAAATACAATAGGGTTTACTTCATTTTTTTTATCGACATTTTTAATTTCAAAATTTTTTGGGTCTAACATACGCTATTTGGGGGGGAAATTTATAGGAAAGTTCTGGAAGAGAGAGGGGCTAAGATTTTTTTTGGGTAAAAACTACAGGGACGATAGTGCCACTAGAAAAAACACTGCATGCGTACCGGACAGAAAAAAAATGGAAGGGAACGCTCATCAGAAAATGTCAGGAGGTTTTGGGCCAGAAAAAAAAGGGAAGAGAACAACTCCCCATCATGAGAGTCTCCTGTGGCCCGCTGCAGGGGTAAGTTAAATTCTTTGTTTAGTCATGCGTATTCAGGATGGGACCTGACTACGTAAATTTTAAAGGGGGGTTGTAGGGTTATTTTGTGCTTATAATGTCAGGTGGGCTTGTCCCGATTGAAAGCAATGCACACCGATTCTGTGATGAGGGGTTTCTCTGCACCACTTTCTTTCTTATTGTATGTGGGGGGCTCTCACACAAACGGTTTTTTTCATTTTTTTATGCATTTTTTTTTTTTTTTTTGGAAAATTACAGCATTAATCTCTGCCTTTCTGCACAAAACCACCAAAAACACATAAAGCACCAAAAACGCCCTGTGAAAGCACCTTCATGGGTATTTAAATTTAGAAAGTGGCGAGGTGCGAGAACAAGTGTATTGTTTTGTAAGTGAAATATGTATGTGTGCTGGTGGGGGCTTTCGTGCCAGGGGACCTGATTTTATTCCGCCAGTCTCCGGCCCTGGTGGTCGGGATGTCAGAGGATGTCCTATAACATCTTGGATTCGGACTCTGACATCCCTCTTGTCTAGTGCTTGTTATAGACTTGTTCTTGAGCTAGCTTTCTCTCTCTGGATAGCATACTTGGATCTCCTGACCTTCTGCTCACCTTTTTGACTTCCGTTTATTGCCTGCCGCTTCTGTACCTTTCTGCTGGTTCTGACCCATGTTCGCCTGACCCTTCTACAGTGTGTTTGTCTGTCTTGTCTGTTCAGTATTTTCACGTATTCAGGGTAGGGAGGGCCGCCCAGTTGTTGCCAACCGCTTAGGGTTGGGTTGACAGCCAGGCAGGGACTGTCTCTGTGCCTTAGCATTAGGGCACTGTCTGTCTCTATCTAATTATCTTCTCTGGGGTCCTCTACAGAAACCCCTTTTAGTTCTTATGTGACTTTTTGTAAGACAGACTTGGCTTTCCTGGCCAATAATAACCTACAAAGTATATATCCTCTACCTATCATTTGTGTTTGCAGTTGTTTAAGGAATCAAAGAAGCCAATAAAAATGTCTGCATGTAACTTAGTTACTGATAAACATAATATACTTTGTTTTGTATTTGGTATATTTTAAAATTACTGAAACATAATCTTGAAACGTTATTTTTATAGGTTTCCATAACTGGCCATCCAAAAAAGTGGAAATTTACAATCATTATAGACAGTATGGGATCCCAGCATTGAAATATTGATGGGCCATGATTTTCACCTGTATGAATATTGAGCAATAGTACCACATAATGTACAGGGAAACCAAAACAAAAATCCATTGTGGGGTATAATGTACCAAAGAAAAAAAAACGCTATTGCACCATTTTTTGAGAGGGTTTGTTTTTATGGCGTTCAGTGGTTGTGCAGTATACATAGCATGTTATCTTTAGGGTGCTTTCACACGGTGCGTTTTTGGTGCATTTTTCATGCGTTTTTTGTGCAGGAAGGCACAGCAATTAATGCTGTACATTGCTGCACAAAAATCACGGCAAAAATCGCTTCATTTTATTTCATCCTCGTTTTGCATTATGTTGGGTGACATTTTTGGGCTTAAGAACTAATTATCAGTTTTTCATAGTCATGGTTTCAACCTATAATGGTCGTTCTGAAACCAATTCATATTGTATGTTTAGGGACCACTATATCCTTAAAGAAGAACACATTGCATTTCCTTCTGTACACACAAACCTACCCTGGAAATCTTCACATCAGCATCATAGACAAGCAGCCATCGCCCTCCCCACCTCACGCTGTGAGCAGAAAGGGCAATGGTGCATATACTCGTCATCAGTAATTCACAGCGGTGTGGATATCGAGCTGTGCCACCCACTCTCTCTAATCTTTTATATGAAGAAACAACCCAAGCATATATTTCTAAAGCTGATTCCAGCATTTTATAGGTTTCCAGTTACCAGAGAGCAATGCATCAGTTATAATATTAGGATAAAGCTTTTAGGTAACATATCTGGTAGTGGGATGCAGCATAAGGGCTCTACAGTTCAAAGGGCAACCAGCACAATTTTGAAAGCAAGTATATTTTTATTTAAAGGAATTAGGTTAATCTAACTTATTGAACTTTTTTCCATACAATTAGAAAGTGAAATGTTCTTAGAGGGATTGTCCAGTGGAAGAAATTTTTTTTATTGAAAACTCTACTCTTAACTTCTACAGTTAAGCACTTATATCATATATTTTCATTACATTTTCTGTGGATTTCCTGCAAATCTGCACAAACTTGAACATAATTCTCAGTGGTTCTGTGTGTCTTGACACACATGAAAAAGCACTGTGTGGAGCCCAGGAGATCAGATGATCAAAAAGACTTCTTCATGCAGCTGTTGAACTTACAGCCCTTCGGTACTGCTTTCCAAGGCTTTCAACAGGGGTGGAAACAGAAGCATGTACTAAGACTGAGATTGGGTAGGAGGTAAAAATATAAAGCACAGTAAAGGATCCTGGGGCTTGCAGTTTTGCAGGGCAAAGAGATACAGCTTTCAAACAGGAAATGCTGCTGCTTGACTACAGAGAAGGGAGGCTACACAGCAAAATAAATAGACAAATTAGCCCAGAAAACATCAGAGAGAGACAAATGAACACTCAGGCAATCTATTTCAGAATTTTTATTGTTGGGGTCTCCTGGAAAACTACTTTGAAGGTTGAAATTATTGTTATAGACAACAAGGGACGTTTATTTAGAGGGGTATTTCATACCATATACATTTTGTAGTTCACTGTTATAAAATGCAACAAATTTATTAAAAGGAACATTTATTAATACATTTGTCACATCTTTTGTTTAATAAAGTCTACAATTGGTTAGTTTTTTAATAGTTGAAATGATGAACAAAGTAGCTTTGCAAATTATTTTGACTAAACATTTCCTACTATTTCTCTGCATATGTCAGTGTCTCTATTTCTTACAAACTATAGACAACGCCTGCAAGCCTGCAATGACACTCTCTTCTAACTCTCCCCTACTTAACAAACAAAGCGGTAGAAGACAGGTTAGAACACAGTAAAACTCTCTGATTAGACTACAGAATTTGTCAGTGGTCTGTTACCACAGTAACACATCATTCTGCATAGGTGCTGTAGGCAAAAAATAACAGGATGTTCTTAATTAAACGTTTTCTGCAAAGTTTCTTCATGTTTAATTTTAGATGCATAAGAGAAGATAGAAACTAGTTGTTAAAGGGATTTTCTAATTAGTCTGTTTCACTGAGTCACAAGCCTTTTTCCACTCACTCTGTCTCTTCAGTCTTTGAGTGTTTTTTAGCAGTGACATTCAGCTTCTACCTGAGCTGCTACCCTGACAAGAGCAAGAGATGTTTATATTCAATACACATAAAGTACATGTGCTATGAGAACTGCATACAATGGCTTATCAGTAAGCAATAGCTAATCTTGTTTTTTCTATATAGCACTGTTCCATTCCATAGCACAGTACAGAGATTGTCATCATTCACAATGGTCCTTTTTGCCATTGGTGTTCACAACCAAAATTCCAGATCAACCTATCAGAATGTTTTTTTAAGCATGGGGGAAACTGAAGTATTAAGAGAAAACCCACTCAAACTTAGGGGAAACATACAAATTCTCTGCAGATCTTGTTCTTGGTAGGATTTAAACCAAGGATCTCAGTGCTGCAAAGCAACGGTGCTAACCACTGTGATTCTCATCCTATGGCTGGTTTCTTCTTAAGCAGTCTATGCACTGAAATAAATGAAAACTCTACCAGAGGAATCTGCATGTCTACCATTAATAGAGGGCTATCATGTGGCTGTTCCTATTACAGTGTAGATGTGCCATTTTCTTGAGTACTTGAGTAAGCACAGAAAGTACAGGTGTTTAACTGTGGAGGCCTCATATATTAGATAACAAATATGGACAGTGAAAAAATGGGATGAGGGGCTGAGAAAAAGATGGTAAACAACCAAAGAGAATTCTCCACAGCCTCCACATTGTCTCCACCTATTAAAGGAGTTTCACATCTGGGAAATTTATGACATATTGATAGGCTTTGTCATAAATTTCTGATAGGAACGGGTCTCAGCCTATATCTTATGGACTTTTGCTGTATTTGGAAATCCCATTAAAATGAGCAGAGAGGGCGATACATTTGCACCCAACCTCTCGATTCTGCGCAGAGGCTGTCAGGGCCCTGTTCTCAAGATGGGTTTTGGTCTCAGAGGTGGGACCCACACCTATCAGACATAAATGGCATATCCTCTTTAACGGTTCTGTTTTGGTAGCGTTTCTCTTTGTTCTTACAGGATGATCTTTTTATACATATCATGTACAACTTAGTGTCACAGTTGATAGTAGTGGATATTTTGGGTCACTGTGGGGAGATGGTTTGAACCATGCCAGGGAGCAGAGTCTATGAAGCCTTCCAGTTCTTCACCAGTGCCAGCCTCAAGGCAGGTTGGGCTTTGCTGTGGGAGACTGTGGGCTACCTCTGACGTGACGACTCGTGGCGACACCTGGTGTGCAGCGGGGTACAAAGGGAGCAGGCAGAAGCATAGTCCATAAACAGGCAATAAAGTCAGAGTTTGCTTGGTAGAGGTAAGTAACGGCTGGTCTGGGGGACAGAGACATGAGTGCATCCATGGTCCAGAGCATTGTGCCACTAAGAGAAGTCTGTGCATTCTGATAGAACTAGGAAAATCCTTAATTCGTGATCAAATGCATTCAAGGTAAGCAACATAGTAATAAAAGGGATATGACAGAATTGTGTATGTTCCCTTGCTAATGTCTAATGGCTGTGTACAACTTAAAGGGTTTTCTACAAGTTTTTGGAATTTCCAAAGCAAGGCAAATTTTTCGAAGAAACAGTGAACAAATAACTAGAAATTTAAATGGAAAAATGATGCAAATTAACTGTATTATATCTGTAAAAAATAATAATCTCAAGACTATCAATTTTAACCATGGACCTTAAAGGGGTGCTCTCACCATGCTGTTTCACAAAACCTGCTCTTCACAGCCAGCTTCAGGCTCCCACTAACGGATTAGGCTGTGGGCAGTTCTACGGCAATGACTGGCATATCAGTCCTGCTATTCATACCTGAGCCTGTTAGAGGAACATTGCTAACAGAATGTTTTAAACAGTAAGACAGAAGGCTAAGGAGCTCTAAGTGGTTACATTTTGTCAGTAACATTGATAAACCAGCTCCTGTGCTGCTGACAAGACACAGCAGGGAGTGACGTCACCATGATCTGGCATAGCATCCAGGGCAATAAGATCAGACAGAGATGGTCTGTAATCTAGGGAAGCTTGTGTAAAAAAGCAGATGATAAGATCTGCTCTAACTCTGAAACCAAGCAAAATCAGAACATCTATGTATTTGGTAATAATCTTTATTTACCTTTGCCTACATTTTTAAAGTTAATCAATGTGATGAGAAAATCCCTTTAAGCTAATCAAAAATCAACAAAAGTTGTAAGAAAAATGTCCATTTAGAAAGTGAAAGTGAAATTCAGGAGTCAAAGTGATTACCATATAATGACCACTTACTAAATATAAAAGTAAGAAAGAAAAGAATGGATTGGCACCAGCCCAAAACCACTATATTGGAAATATATTGCAGAGTCCGCAGGAGGTGCTATGCTTCATACAGACAGTCCCAGTAAAGTAACACTTTAGAAAGAAGTAGCAGCACTCACCGGTTTCTTCTTTTATATACTTTTATTCGTTTTCACGGCACGCGAGCATACAGGCATGGAGAGACACCAATGCAGCCTACAGCTTTTTGAGGAAGCGTCAGATGACGTGAAACAGCTGTAGGCTGCATTGGTGTCTCTCCATGCCTGTATGCTCGCGTGCCGTGAAAACGAATAAAAGTATATAAAAGAAGAAACCGGTGAGTGCTGCTACTTCTTTCTAAAGTGTTACTTTACTAAATATAAATCCTTCCTTTCCTGAATAATATCACAGCAATACCAAATATTATAGGGGAAATAGCTTCTGTCTTGTGGGACCAGGACATTTTTTTATTTTTTTTTACTAAATCTTTCAGGATGGAAATGATCATGTGCTTTGTTCTGAATACATGGGTCCTTCATAAAGTCATAATGTGATTGTATAAAACATATTCCTCACTGTCTTGTAATCAAGGGAATATATATTTACAGTGATGATTGGAAGTTTGTAAGCTCTTTCGAATTTTTTTATACATTTGTCCTAAAAGTAGATTAAGAGAGCCAAATTATAACAATCTAAAGATTTCGGACCTCACCAAGCCCCCAACAGACATGCTGAGTACAAATAAAGGAAATTTAAGACCACTGTTACCTCCTCAGAAGTGGTCGACCAACAAAGATCATGCCAAGAGCAAGAAGCACAACAGTCCCAAAGTCACAAATGAACCCAGGATATCCTGTAAGCAACTAAAGGCCTTTACACATTACCTAATATTAATGTGCAGGAATCTACCATTAGAAGACACAAAACAAGGATGGTCTGCATGGCAGGGTTGCAAGAAGAAAGGCACAGCTCTAGTAAAGAACATTGCTTCCCACCAACAGTTTCCTAAAGATCACCTGGACAAGACAGAAGCCAATCTATAAAACTATGTTTTGGGGACAGATGAGACCAAAATAGAGCTATTTGGTTTAAATGGGAAGGGTCATGTTTGGATAGTTGAAAGCACTGAATTCCAGTATAAAACCTCATACAATCTGTGATACATGATGGTGGTAGTATCAGGATTTGAGCTTGTTTTGCTGCATCTGGGCCAGAATGACTTACCTTAACTGATGGAACAATGATTTCTAAATTACACCAGCAAAGTCTATAGAAAAATGTCAGGACATCTGTCTGTGAGCAGAATCTCAAGAAAACGTGTTCATGCAGCAAGGCAATGGCTCTAAACCAATAAGTTGTTTTACCAAAGGATGACTGAAGAAGAATCAAGTTGCAGTTTTTGAATGGTTATGTCAAAGTCCTGACCTTAATCCAATGCAAATGTCGTGGAAAGACCTGAAGTGAGCCGTTCATGAGAGAAATTCACTAACATAGGAGAGTTAAAGGTGTTTTGTACAGAGGGGTGGGCTAAGATTTCTCCAAGCAGATGTGCAGGACTAATCAACAATTAACAGAAATGTTCATGGGGTTGTCAGGAAACCCCGTGGTGTCGAAGGTCAGCAGCCTGACTTGCGGTGTATTTGTGACATTGCGCTCTCCCTAGGGGTACACATGGTCAGCCGGATATGGTTGTACAGCAGGGGCCTGGCTAAAGACTCATGGTCCCGGGTGCAAAACTTCAACTTGGGGCCCTTTATCCCCAGACACCGTCTGTTGACCAATACTTTTCAACAACAGGTTCCCGACTTGACATGAAGGATGTCCGTGGTGTAGTGCGCTGCAGAAAATTATTTCTATTTAAAGGGAATGTCCAATAGAAGAAAATGTATTTCATAAGTTATACAGCCAAAGTGTCTGATCCCACACCTACCCCCCACCCACCCCCCAAAAAAAACTGTGCTTTTCTTTCTTGGGGTTTTGTTTTGTTTGGAGTTAATGCTGAACAGTTTAACTGTCTTACCAGTATGTATACATGGGCCACATTATCATATGGAGGTATTTGTCACTCTATGGTGACAAATACCACCATAATATTACTGACCAAACCAGTAAACCAAGACCAGTATTACCAATAACAACAATATACAAGGACCAAATAATACTCCACATATCACTACTATATAGTGACTAATACCACTATACTGTTACTGAGAAAACCAGTATACCAAGATCAATAATACCAATAACAACAATAGACAAGCACTTAATAATACTGGTACATGATCATCATCCCCACCTATCACCACCATAAATGGTCTGAATAATAACACCATACCGTTACTGAATGTAAACCGTTACCCTATGACCACTATAACCACCATACAGTGATCATATAGTGGTAAATAGTAGTTGTACATAGGTTCTGCAGACAAATAAGTGATTACAGTGCAGTTACATTTAGTGACTCACAGGTGACATCTTTTCTGATGAGTCGTTTTCTTTCTTCATCCGGTTTAGACCGACATGACATCTTCTCCTGGCCACAACTCGTCCCTATAGAATTTACCATACAAACATGTTAGACTCCAAACAGTGAAAGTTCCCCAATTAACTACAGAGCCTTCATTTGTGCCACCAGTAGGTGGAACAAACCGAAAATAGTAGCCAGCTCACAGCGTCCACCCCTCCAACAAAAAAGGCAAGCGTATAGGTAGATGCTCCTTTTAGGTAGATTAAAGCCTAAAAATTAGTCAGATAAGAGGCAGACTTTTCCTATTAACTAGGCAAAGTCCCCCTTCAGTAAAGCCCCCCACCCGCCGAAAAAGTAGTTATATAGTGCCCCCAATAGGTAGTTGAAAGGAACCCTATACTGAAGGGGGACTTTACCTACTTAATATGAAGAGTCTGTCTTCTTATCTGACTAATTTTTAGGGTCTAACCTACCTAAAAGATGCATAGATCGGTTGGAATATAACGTCTCCTCGGTAGGTATATAAGGCTCCTCAACTAAGTAGGTACATAAGGTTCCCCAGTAAATAGGTAGGCATATAGGGCCCTTTCTAGTAGGTAGATATTTAGGACCCTGCAGTAGAGAAGTACATAAATAGGACCCCTAATAGGTAGGTGGTAATGTAGGACCCCCAGTAGGTTGGTATATAGAGCCCCCCATAGGTAAGTAGGTATATAGGTCCCCCATCTGGTAGGTACATACTGTCCCCCAGTATTTAGGTAAGTGTATATAGGGTCTTCCCCGAAGTAGTTAGCTAGGTGTATATAGGGCCCCCAGTAGTTAGGTATGTATAAACAGGGACCCCAGTAGTTGGCTCAGTATATATAGGGCCTAAGGACTGTTTGTCATGGATGTTTTGTTAACGACTTTACTTCAATAAATGTTTTGTCGCTGATTTATGCCCTGGTGCCGACCTTGGATTTCTTTGCGGGTGGACTACTTACACGCACCTTGAAGCGCGATCAGAGCACAGGACTTAGGTGAGCTGGTTTACACTTTTAATGGTTTCTAGATATATATAGGGCCCCCAGCAGTTAGATAGGTATATATAGGGCACCCAAGCAGTTAGGTATAGATAGGGCCCCCCAATTTAAAAAAATAAATAATAATACTCACCTCTCTCCTGTTCTCCCACTGGACTTCTCTTTGAATCCGGAGTGGGTGGCGTGATGTCATTACAGGCAGCAGCGCGATGACATCATTACATCATGCCACTGCCTTCAGTGGCAGAACAGCCAGGATGAGTGTATTCAGGTCGGTTAGCCTCAGACCCTGCCTGCTCCACATAGGTGGCGGCAGCGATCAATGAATTGCTGGGTCTATGTGACCCAGGGATGAGGCTGAGAGTGTGACCACTGCGACTCCTATAGCTATGCCACTGTGAACTCCTGTCCACACGGGCACAGGAAGACCCAGGGAGTGCGACAGGATACCCCACTCGCCGACAACCCTGAATGGCTGGGACAGATTTGTTTACCAGCACCGGTGAAACAGAACTTTGCCAGCCCGGTAGACTTCCACAAGTTCATCACTAGTCCATTACAGACTTACAGTGGGGAAAAAAAAATATTTAGTCAGCCACCAACTGTGCAAGTTCTCCCACTTAAAAAGATGAGAGAGACCTGAAATTGACATCATAGGTAGACCTCAACTATGAGAGACAAAATGAGAAAACATCCGAAAATCACATTGTCTGATTTGGAAAGAATTTATTTGCAAATTATGGTTGAAAATAAGTATTTGGTCAATAACAAAAGTTCCTCTCAGTACTTTTTTATATATCATTTGTTGGCAATGAAAGAGGTCAAATGTTTTATATATGTATTCACAAGGTTGGCACACACTGTTGCTGATATATTTTCCCATTCCTCCATGCAGATCTCCTCTAGAGCTGGTGCATATACTTCCCTTATAATAGAGACAACACTGGTCCCAGGTGGGCCTCTCCGTTTTAACTCACTGGGACATCCCTTGTCACACCCCTATCACACCCCTGCCATACCTCTGGGACGGTCTATGCGCTCCTCCATTCCTGGGCCATGCTTCTTCTAGCTTCGACATGAAACAGACTGTACCACGGCAGGGCAATGCCACAGGTTCGTGGCACTGATACCATCAGAACTGGTTGGGTCCAAGCTATGACTGGGTACCAAACACTGGGTCACTACTCTGTTCCTGGTACCAATTTCCCCTTTCTCCCTACCCATTGGTCCTACAAACGAGGGAGTGACAGGTATGCGCGTGGGGCGCTTTTATATTGAAAAATATGAAATCGGGGTGTGTCTGTGACGTACGGTTATTTCATAATTCTTTGTGAAATCCCGACTCTGTTGTGACTCATCAATTCCTTTGAACCACTTCACACCTCTCTTTAACTACAGCTCTCATTGCCTGGTACTCCAAGGTGTCCATAGGGAACGTGTGAAAATTGGTTATAGGGCCTTTGGGATCAGGACTAAATGCTGAGACTCACTTCCTGTCTGAGAGAGCATTTGTTTCCCTCCACCTCTCATGATACAGTGTTCAAGCTGGATTAAATTATATTTCATTTCATCACAGTGGTCACTGCAGAAACTGGAAACAAGGGTTAATGTACTTTTGCCATTCATAGATATGTAACATTGGATCAATTGCCTCAATAAAGAAATGCCCATATCTAATATTTTCGACTAATTCGTTTGATTTGGTTCTCCTTATCTACTTTTAGGATTTGCGTAAAAATATGAGGTAGTTTTAGGTCAAATTTATGCAGAAAGAAAATTTGGAATACACAAACTTTGAAGCACCACTGTAAAAATGATAACACTAAGGGGCCGTTTACACGGCAAGTGACAAATACCGGTCGGTTTATGCGACCAGCATTTGCACTGTTTTGTGGCCGTCCCCACGGCCGCGGAGAAGATGGCTTTTCTCCGCGAAAACCGGACAGAAGAATGTGCATGCTCAATGTGTTGTGGGCGGAAAAACCTCCGGGCGGAAAACCCGTGCAGTGGGGACTGCTGCACGGGTTTTCCATAGTGCGCCATTCTGCTAATTTTCAGACTTTTTTTCAGGCGGTCTGCAAAACCGCAAACCGCCTGAAAAACCGCCCAAAAACCCATGCAGTGGGGACATGCCCTAAGGGCTTAACGTATGAAAACTGTCTAGCGCTAAGACTTTCTTTGTTTCCCGTAGCAACCAATCAGAGCTTCCCTTTTATGTTTTCAGAGCACTATATGAAATGAAAGAGAACTCTGATTGCTATAGGCAACAAAGTAAAATCTTAGACCTAGACAGTTTTCATACATTAGGCCCTAAATCTCTATCTTGAGTATGTTATCAAATTTCTAGCTTACACATTTTTAAATGGGGCATATGTACATTTCAACACTATGCACACAGGCTTCCCTAGAGCTCCATATTACAGACTCCTAACAAGCACATGATTTACTACATATGGAGCTTTTGGTAGACATAGCAATCTCTTCTGAAAGCAATAGCTCCAGGGGAGAATACCTCCTTAATGTGGCATGACAAAATGTTTCATGGATTTCTAAAAAAAAAAAAAAAAAAAAAAAAAAACAAAAACCTCTGTATGCCTCAGTCAAATATACGAGAAGCACCAATGGCCCATAGAGTAGTGGAGCGTTTTATGGATCTGTGAATATGCACAGGTGTAAAATTTAGATTTGCCAGTTACAAATGAAATAAAAAATTAATCCTCTTTTAAAGTTTATTGGTGATTTTATCAATATATATTAAGTAAATTCACCAACAAATACTTATGTCTGCAGAGACACTACATTAGAATGAAATCTAAGGGTAGCGAAGAATCAATGCAAATCCGAATACATATATATTTTGTTTCGAAACTAAAAGGGGTTAAATCTGCAAATCTCAAAATATTGTATGCTGCAAATCTCAAAATTTGCCCGCCTGTCAATTTCCATACAGAAAATGTTCGAATTATATGGATGAAAATTATAAAGTGTCATCTACTGGTCTGGTGATATAATCTACTGTGGATATAACTTGCAAAAATGAACAGGTAAAATCTGTAGCATTTTCGTTCCGTGTGAAATTACCCTTATAGACCCAATATAACTTCCTGCAGCAAGCTGCACTAAATAATGAGGGTCTAGGATATATTATTCTTTCATTTAGAATAAAAAAAATTATTAGGCTGGTCTTGATAAAACATGACTGCACTTGTTCTGTAATACACTACACGCCTCTGCGGTTCTACTGAACAGGACTTAGATCACCATAGATACCTACTTTAAATCATTAAATATGTAATGTAATAGCCAGGGGCGTAACTAGAGAAGCCAGGGCCCCAAAGCAAACTTTTGGATGGGGCCCCTTACCTCCCCTCCCCTGCCTCCCTGACTACGACCATGTACCAAGACATGTTGTTACGTAATGTAGATAATACAAGGGGCAAATACCTCCCCCTACATATCAACATCATACTGTTACCAAACAAATCCACTATACCAAAACCAATATTACCAATAACCCTACTACATATGGACCTGATTATAACACCAGAACATGACCACAAATTACCACCACATAGTGACTGAATAATACCCCTACACTATTACTGATCAGTACACAAAGACCAATAGTACCGCCATATAGTGACCATATAGTGGTAGACACCAGTGTACACAGGCACTGCAGACTGTACATTACCTCCATACAGTGACCATATAGTGGTAAGAGGTACACCAGTAGTACACAGGCTATGGTAGACATTATAAGTGATTCAAGTGTTAGTTATACATCTTGTGACTGACAGGTGACATTTCTCTGACGAGTCGTTGACTTTCTCCTTTGTTCTGCATTCGGTCCAGTCCGCCATCATAACGTCTCCCGACCACTTGTCCCTGCAGATTTAGACACAAATATCTTAAAATCCTGACTTTTCCAGCACCTGCCTCCTGGCTATATGGGGTCCATTTAGGCAGGCAGGGTTTAGGTAGCTATAGGGAGCCATACAGGTAGACAGGGGTTAGGTGGGCTATAGGGGCCATATAGGTAGGGTTTAGGTAGCTAAAGGGGCCCCATATAAGTAGACAGGCAGGCTTCGGGGGCTATATATGTAGGCAAGCTTTAGGGGGCTATAGGGGCTATATAGGCAGACAGGTTTCACGGTAGCTATAGGGCTATTCAGGCAGGCTGGGGGGCTATATAGGCAGGCTGGGGGGGGCTATATAGGCAGGCTTGGAGGGGCTATCTAGGCAGGCTGAGGGGGCTATCTAGGTAGGCTGGGAGGGCTATCTAGGCAAGCTGGGAGGGCTATCTAGGCAAGCTGGGGGGTCTAAAGGCAAGCTGGAGGGGTCTAAAGGCAAGCTGGGGGGGTATAAAGGCAAGCTTAGAGGGTATATAGGCAGGCTTAGGGGGTATATAGGCAGTCTTAGGGGTATACAGGCAGGCTTGGGGGGTGTATAGGCAGGCTTGGGGGTATATAGGCAAGCTTAGGGGTATAAATAGGCAGGCTTGGTGGGTATAAAGGCAGGCTAGGGGTATACAGACAGGCTTAGGTGGTATACAGCAGGCTTAAGGGGTGTATAGGTGAGGCTTAGGTGGGTATACAGCAGCTTAGGGTTACGGCAGCTTAGGGGTATACAGGCAGGCTTAGGGGCAGGTAAAATAATAAATAGTTTACTCACCTCAGTCCACGCTCCCCCGAAGCGCCGCTCGCTCCGGTCTGCTACTTTCCCTGCAGCCTCTGCGCTCAGCATGGGCGTCGCGGTGATGTGACGTCACCGCGCGCGCCCACGTGATCACAGAGCGCCGGCAGGGTAAGTAGCAGGGCGGAGCGTCGCTCCGCTCTGCTACTTCCCTGTAGCGCTGCCTCTGAACGCTCGGACCGGAGGGACCGGGCATTCAGAGGCAGTATGCGTCGGGCCCTTCAGCTCCCTGCCCGCCGCAGTGAATTGTTAAGTTCACTGCCGGCGGGCCCAGGAGCGGCATTACCGGGGTAGCGGACGCAGTAGCAGCTGCCCCGGGGCGCAGGCCCCCTGAGCGCACGGGCCCTGGAGCAACTGCTACCCCTGCTACCCCGGTAGTTACGCCCCTGGTAAGAGCTCATACGCAATAACTGGATAGACTGCATATTTGTTAAAATTTTATAGTTGCACAGTTGATATCTGAAAAAGGTTTATGCAGAAACACCTACAGATGTGCTGTAACCATAGTCTATATACTGGGCAGTACAACCAAGTATACATCTACAAGCTGCAACTGATATATATAAATATAAATATATAACCTACTCACAAAAAGTTAGGGATATTAGGCTTTTGATTTAAATTTTAGGATGAAAATTTAGGCTATATCTATAGTCTGTATATAGTCTGTATATATACACAGTTGAAACCAGAAGTTTACATGAAGTATATAAAAAGACAAACTGTGTAAAACACCGTAAAACACCAATTAAGAAATCAAATCCCATCTGTTCTGCCAACCTATAATAAATAGTAAAAAATCTATATTTAATAACTAAAGAAACTGAGCGGCAATAATAGGTGCATGGAAAATACTTATGTCCCTACTACTAAAATAAAACAGCCTGAATTAGCTCCAGAGAGCACAGCCTTATAAAAGTGTTTATAGAAAGGAACTTGTTACTATGTAGTGCAGGAAGACCTTCATGAAGAATTATGTGAGGCCGGGGTACTACTTTTCTTAATGGACATCTCAAATGCTATGAGAAGAGTGTTTTCATATCCCAGTGGAAATATTTTCCATAGTCATAAAGCAGCTAGCATTGATGGGGACGTATCTGTATTTAATCATTTTAAGCCTGACAAAGAACCAGGTGTTGTCTTTTGTCCAACAATGGCTGACAGATGTTTCCACAAGCTTTTCAAAAGACTTAAAACACATTGGTACAATATTTGTCCTCTCCATGTACCTGTCTGTCCTGTCAATAGTTCATATCTCAACTTAAATTATTATAGGCATAAAATGGAATGTGTTTTTTAGAGGCACAAAAGACAAAATAAAATATTGATGAGAGAGTCACATTGGAAACAATGGTTATGTTGAATCGGGAACAGGTGACTTTTTATTTCATCTGTGAACAAGCTTCTTCATTCAGGAGAACTTCAGTACTGCCCTCAGGATTGCATGGTTTTTTTTGAAAAAAATTTAAGCGGACAACAACACAACCCCCAAAGATACATCCTGACAAAGAGTGTAGATACTGTAAAGGCCAGACATGCAACTGTCATGGAGTCCCTGGAAAAAGAAATGCCAAGTAGGCTGCATTTTAATGGGTGGTGAGAACCTTGCAGGTCCATAAACACTACAATGTTTACAATGTTAATGTAAATCAATTTAAGAAAACCTAAAAAGAAAGAAATGGGGCAAACAAGTCCCAATTACCACTACTCACTTTAAATGTATGCCCGTGCATCCTTACATTAAGCATAGTTCTGGAATGCCAGAATATATATGGCAGGTATTATGTAGGTTAAACAATCTTGGTTGGTCCAATGGCTCTTCTCCACTCTTTGGGCATTTCTCATTGGCCTGCACACATATAAGTGATTATAGTAAAGTTACATCCAGGGACTCACAGCAAATGTCTCTAATGAGTTGGTCTCTTCTTTGATGATTCCCCTTTTCCTTTTTCTTCTCCATCTGTCCCAGACCTTCATGACATATCCTCCCGGCCACGACTCTTCACTGTAGAATTTACAAAACAAACATCTTAGATTGCTCACTTTTCCAGGTCTACCCTACCAATTCCTATCTCGATACAAACTCCCCATCTATAGTGTCCCAAATGGTAATAATGACCCCCTTGTGCCCTATCATAAAAGTCCCCCAAAAGGGTATAGGGTCCATTTTTGCACCAATTTTAGTCCTTTTTTTCTATTTCCCTATAGGAGGGGCATTAAATTCCTCAATTTATGTAGGGGACACTCCCAAACTGCTAGCAGAAAGGAAACACCCTTTTAGGAGGTCTCCTACTAATTTTCAATTAGGGAAAGTATAGCTCCCCAATAAGAGGGAGAAAAATTCCCTCAATAGGTAGGTATCTAGTCCTTTTTAAGTAAAAGGCCCTTTTTCCCCAAAAATAGAAAAAAAGCCCATTTTGATTAAATAGGGCCCCAAATTAGGGAAATAAAAGGGCCCCCTTTGGGGATTTGCCACCTTTAATAGTTAAAAACCCCCATAGGAAAAATAAAATCCCCCATGTAAGTTGAAGTATTTTTACCCCTTTGGCCAGGGATTTGCTCCCTGTACCGAAAAATTTTACCCCAAGATAATTTTTTTTCCCCGTAGCCAGGTATTTTTTCCCTCGTGCCCCGGTATTTTTGCCCCCTGTAGCCAGGTATTTTTTCCCCCTGTACCAGTTTTTTTTTCCCTCTGTAGCCAGGTATTTTTTTCCCCCTGTACCAATTTTTTTTTCCCCCCGTAGCCAAGTATTTTTTTTCCCCCTTACCAAGTAATTTTTTTCCCCCGTAGCCAATATTTTTTACCCCCCATAAAGTTTAAATGAAAATAAAAAAGGTAAATCACCTTTTTTCATTTCCCTCCCATGCTGGTGTACTTGAGCGGTTTTGACCATCCCGGGATCCCTGGCCAAAAGGCTTCTGACCTTGCAGACCCGCGTCTAAAAAGTCATGTGCGAAAGTCTATAAATCACGCCCCCTGCACAGTGTTGATATACAGCGCTCACTGGCACTTAAATATTTAAATATAAAATATATATAAATTATCAAAAAATATATAAAATATTTTAAAAATAGAGAAGGCAGGAGGAAAACTGTCCGCTTCTCCCTTCAGGCAGCTGCACTGTTATTGCAGCGCTAACTCTGCACGCCATTTTAAAAGGGCGTGCAAGCCCAGATGGTAATCGCCAGGATAATTTGAAACCCAGAAAGCTGCACAAAATAATAAAATTTTTTCCCAAAACAACAGGCAATTATATGGAGGAAAAATATAATTACATACATAATGTGACTCTTCATTGTTGTAAGAAAGGGGAAAACAAAACCCGCAGAAACCTATTTCACCCTTTGAAAAATTTTTGTCCAGTTAAAAAATCTTTTACTTAAAAAAAAAAAAGGGTTAAAACACTTTATACATATATGTACTATATGATTTTCACACATACACCTCCAAAACTGCTGAATTTATTAAAAAATCTATTAAAAAAAGTAAAAAGAACATAAGCCCTGTTTGATGGAAAACATGTCACTGGCAAAAGAAACCTAACCTTTCCCGGGGCACAGAAAACCCATTAGTCACGCTTACATGTCAAAAGGTTAACACTGTGAAAAAATCCAAATAGCTATAGGATAGATTTTAACATAAGAGGGTAGAAGAAGGAGAAATCCGCATTTTCGACATTGGGCAAAAATTTTAAACTATGTTTACTAAAATTTTGGGGTTTAAGAATTTTTAAGAACAAATTTCTGGGCTTTTTTCGGGAAAAGGGTTAAATTATATGGTACTGTGTTTTCCTTGCATAAAAACAAGTGACATTCACTTTGGAGCCATTGGGTTGGTGGTATTTTCTATTGGTAAAATTCCGTCTTTAACATCCTTAATGCCCAGCTTTTTAAATGACTGAAGACTTACCTAAGGGCTATTATGGTTGAATATTAGTTTAATATGAAAAGACATGAGTATGTCACTGGGGGTCACAATACCTGGAAAATGACCATCTTATAAATCATGGGAACCTTTTAATACTTTATTCCTTGTATGCTACACCATTTTTTCTAAAGCATGTTCGTTTTTTTATGCAAACTTTAGGTCATTTTTTTTTTTTTTAACATATATAAAATGTTTAAATGAAAATATGAAATTACGTTTGTGCCCCTATTATAAAAAGTTTTTTAACATTTCTGGTATAACAGCTGGCACTTTATTCCACAGCAACTTTCTGTAAACACTATGTTTTTAACACAAATCCCAACATCCACATAAAAACAATTTACACGTTTTTTTAACCCTGGGTCATATTGCCCACCTTCTTTTCATAGTGTTTGCTTCTCTTAATGTATATTCCCCCTCTCTTTTACAGTCCTCCCTCTCTTTTTAAAAATTTTCCCCTTTAATTTTTTTTTTTTTTTTAATGCTGCACTCTTCCCTCTGCCCACCCAGTTTTCAGTTTTCTGCTGAGCAGCTGTAGTATGCTAGGGCACATTTTGCTGCCACACTGTCCTCACTGCCACCCCCAAACCTTCAGTTAAAGGGCGGGCAATCAGTTGAAGCATCCCTGCAGGGGGCCGCGGTCACACGTAACAAGGGGGCACACTTTGTTCATCACTGGATTCCACAAGCTTTCAGATGGCCCTCCAAAATTTTCCCATCCGGGCTTGGTGAAGAACCTCTGTTTACAACAGTTTTTCAAGTGAGAAATGTTTTTATGGCATATAAAATACGTGTGACATAATCAAAGGCCTAAAAAAGTCCCCTGTAAAAGGAGACCGTCAAAATTCGGAGGTTTTAGTATGTATATACTTTCCACATAAAAAACAAAAATTTTTCGGTATGAAACGATTTTCCCTTTAGGGAACGCATATGAACGTTTTTTTTTGCATCATATCTTAGACGGTTTTTTCTTTGGTAGATCTTAAAAAAATGAAACGCAAAAGCTTTCAAACCACTTTTAATTAAGATTCAAAATGGATTAACAAAACTGAACTAAAATAAAATCAATGCTTTGTGTGATACCACTTGGGTTTTTCCCGGAAGTGATGATATGCCCCACAAGTTCTGACTCAACAACATGAGTCTGTTCTGGGGGTTACATGAAGAACAGGAGGGTCGAGCACACACCAAAAAAATGGGTGTAACTTCTGCAACATGTTTTGGAAAAACCTTTTTGCCGATTTCTCAAAAACTGTTACAAGAAAACCTAAATGAAACTGATGTGGTTTTTATGGTACACTAAATATTGAATTGTTTGATTTCTCTTTTGTGGTTTTACACAATAAGACCTTCTTTGGAGCCTGGGAATGCAGCAAATAATTTTTGATGTGAGAGATTTTTTTTTTCGACTAGGTTTGATTTTGCTCTGAACCAAAATTTTTCTATACTTAATAAAGTGTGATATTTTATTTTTATAAATACACTTTCCCGTGTAGGTCCGGTATTTTTGCTCTCTCTCTCGAAAGATGGGTCACCCCTTTCCCGACCAATTTAATGGCCACAACCCTCGGGCCCCCCCGCAAGAAAGTTTGGAGAAAATTCACCAAATACTTTTTTCCCTTGTTATTCTTTTGGGACAAAACTGCCCCCGGGCTCCCCCCATAAGGGGGTCAACATCAAGGGGGAGCTTTCAGGATCGGGCGGTATAACACAGGTACAAACAAATACCCTTTTTGGCGAGAATGCTTCTTCTGCTTTCGATGTCCAAATCTTTGCCATTACAGCCCTTTTTAGAAGACTCAATGGGAAACCACCAAGGGTTAAAAATGAGGGATAAATTTTCATAAAAACTAGAAAAAAAATGGATGCCCTGAACTGTTAGACAAATCATTATATGGGGAGATTGTTTTTAGGTCCATAAACAGTCCATCTCAAAACAATTACCTAGTAAAAACAGACCGAATGCCAACAAATTACTTTCCAGTTTAGAAGAGATGATTTTTTCCCTAAACAAAGCAAAACCCGTCTAAAAAATTGCAAGAAAACTCACTTTTCACATTTAAAACCACCACACAAGTAAATCTCGAAGATTGTCCCTTTACAAATTTCTTGAACACAGCTGGGAAAGGAATTTTACCGATAAATGCCCATTTCTAACTCTCCTAATATATGCAGACATGGCCCCCAGTTTTGGGTAGAGAAGAGGGTATACCATAACCCGGATGAGTGGGACCTGGGGGAATCTAAGGTATCAAAAGGGTTTTAGAGGAGTGCTTCTGCTTGTTTCATCAAAGCATCTGGGAAAAGGGGCCTTGTAAAAAGAGATTTGGCCGGAATTGAAAAAAAAGGGTTTGAGTGGGAAACCCCGATTACGGGTCATCAAACCGATGGTGTGACTTAAAACCCCATGGGTCACTTCTTTGGGGTGCTGATTTGATCATTTAAAATTAGTTTTAGCCACAGAAGACCTGAAGGGGCACAGATAGATTTTTTTGGGAATGTAGGAACTTTAGCTTTTGCTTCTCCTGCAAAGCGCCCCAACTGTAGGTTAACATGCATGTGGGACTAGATGGAAACCCAACACCTCTCCTTAATGGGGGAAATAAAAAGAGTTTTCTAGGCGGAAACCCGCAGGTTCACTTTACAAAACCCCAAGGCAGGCAAGGAAGAGACAAAATGAAGGAGATCCCGGGAGGACTGCAAGGTATAAAACAATTCTATGGGCACCATATTTGGAACAGACTGCAACTACAACCCCCTGGGCAGAAAAATTTGGGCAATTTTGCGCTTTAGGACAAAGCACATTGATTTCCTAAAAACCCAAAAAAGGAAAAACAAAATTGTAGTTTGGCCAAAAAGAAAACCCCTACAATTTTCAATACCTTAAAAGCACCTGCAATCAGAAAACTATTAACCAAAAGTCCCGGGGAAACCAAGGCCACTACAAAATCAGATACACATTTTTTTAAGGTCAACTGTTTTCGATCATGTTTCCCCCGCTTAAAATCTTAAAAGCATATCTTAATGCTTTTAAAAAAAACAAAATTCCATTTCAACTGTAAAAGTGGACTTCTTTGCAGAATTGACAAGTTGAGTATCAATAAAAGTAAGTGCTAAGATTAAAAAAAAAAAAAAAAAAAAAAAGGGCTTCTGGGGCAGCAGTATCTCCAGGGGGAAATAAAAGTAGAAGAAGGTCTTAGAGTATGAAACTAAATCTGATGCTTTGGCACATTACCCCCGAAACTTCTGAAAATTTTTATGGGGGAAAGGGTTTTTCCTTAGGTTACAATAACTGTGAGGGAAAAAACCCCTCAAAACATACAAATCATTCCGCCCCCCCCCCCCCAACTTTCATCAAATGGGCCCGCCAAGGGAAAAGGGCAATTTTGCAGTAATTTGCCCCCTCAGACCCATTGTAAAGCCCTTTTAAGGAACCACCCCCAAAAAAAAAATCACCAATCCAAAAACCTCATTTCAATCCATTTTACCCCGGACACATGTCCCTCTAAACCCCCAAACCAAAGACTTAAAAAAACCAAAAACCAACCCACGGGCCTCAATATTTCATAAAGAGTTTAAAACTTTCATAACTGGTTTTTTGGGCGCTTTTAATTTCAAAATATGAATCTTTCCTCATGTCCCGCTGCCACCCCCCGAGGCTAGGAGGCAGGGGGTGAGAAATCCAAAGCTTTGGGTAAGGAAGCCCCTAGGATAGAAACCTGGTACCCAGGGGATACTTTTTAGGCTCATCTGGTTCGATAGTGCCCTGGTTCAATTCTGTGGCAAGGCCCGCGTGTTTTGGGGAAAAACTGCATGGGGCCCGAGAGGGAGGAGTTTTTTAGACCATCCCAGGGGTGTGTGGGGAGTGAAGGCCTGCCACGTGGCTGCCCCTCAGGGGTATAAGCAAGACCCAGGTGACCCAGTTTTTTCATTCAGGGGGGGGGGCGGGACCCCAACAGCTTTTTAGAGATCCACAAACCCCGGCCTCATTACCCCCCCCATGAAGGGCCCCGACCAAGCCAATCCCAAAATAACTGGCACATCTTACGCCCCTTTTTTTTGTAACCATACTTTTAATTTGCACCTCTTAAATCTTTCCTGTAAATATATCATTCTGTACATATTACCTTAAAGTTGCCCTCCAAGGCGAAATTTAAATCTAACATTTTAATCTGAGCTATCTGTTTTTCTGATCATCGGCCTCACATGCCTAATACTCACTATAAAAATATGCTACCCCCCAAAGGGTGCTTCCTGACCTTGTTATAATCGCAACAGACCGGTCTTATAACGAAACAAGAACTGGGGGCAGCTTATTTGACTGGCCGAGCTTTGTTTAACCACGGGGGGTAAACAAATCCCCTCCCAGCCTTTTCAGGGTCGTGGTGAGGAGGGTTTCCTCTAGCACGCCCTGGGTCTCCTGGGGCCCGTGCGGACAGGGCTAACGGTGAAACATTTTCTGGCTGACCTCATCACCGCTAGGGGAGTGCGACGTCCAGAAACACCCCAAGTCAGGCCGTCGACCCTCTATTTGGGCCGGGCGCAGGCTTTTCCTTACAGTAACTGTCAAACATGGAGGAGTAAACGTGATGGTTCTGGCCGTTTTGTTGGAACTAGAGTAGCACCTTGCATAGGGTAATGGCACAGTTGGGATGAACGGGAAATAAAAAAGTGAAAGCATAGCAACCTAAAAGTGCAGTGTGTTTAAAATATGTGGGTATGTATTATGTAGTGTGTGGATAATATAAATATATACCGGTTTTTTTCCAAAAATAAGTCAGGGTCTTAAATTATTTCCATTTCCAAAAAAAGACTAGGGCTTATTTTTGGGGGAGGGCTTACTAAGATTCACAATTGCTGTGCTGTGTTCAGTGTCTCTTATGGGAACACTTACTGGCACTTCTCAAAACACTTTGTGTGGGAGTGTCACTCTTCTTCTCTATTTTGGCCGGGAGGGGGCAGGAGGAGGGAGTCTGGAGTGGGATTCGGGATGGTGGTTGTTGAAGTCCCCACATGGCTGCTTTTGTGGGAGTGACAGGTTGGCCAGGAGGGGGAGTTCAAGAAGAGGCACTCAGGAGGCAGGAGTTGGGACCCTGGAGTGGCAGCCAGGCCCACACCATAGTGCAGTAGCAGCTGGGAGGCAGGACCCAGGAGGCGGGCACCAGGTCACAACGCACAGGAGGTGGGACTCGGGACACAGGAGCAGGTGAGCAGATTTTATCCTGCTATGGGTTGGAGGAAGCGGCAGGACAATTTGGAAGCTACATTATGCCTATTCCAGTGCCTCCACATTAAAGTTATGTCTCTGTGATGTTAATAACATAACCTAGCCCTCACGTGACATAAAACCCGGCGCTAGAGGTGCTGACTAAAATAGGGCTTATATTTAAAGCCTACTCCAAAAATCCCTAAAAATCAAGCTAGGGTTTTTTTTTTGAGGAGGGCTTATTTTTTTTAAAAAATAAAAAAGATATAATAGAAAATTATAAAATTTAATATATTAAA
>JAODAL010037165.1:0-40765 GCA_025379985.1 Phyllomedusa bahiana | reverse complement strand
GAAATCACACGGAAGGATTAGATACACACTCAGCAACAGTAACACGGATGGGATTAAAAAAAAACCAGCAGAGGATACAAGGAGGGGATTAGATACACAACGCGGGGAGACGGGTTTATCACCCCAAAAGGGAAAATTTAGATACACAGCTCAGCAGACATAGGATAGGATTAGATACACAGCTCAGCAGACATAGGATAGGATTAGATACTGCATTGAGGTAGCAGAGCTGTGCGGCAACAAGTGATTTATAATAATTCTTTGGACCCGTATGAGGAGGGATCAGTCCTGGCCCCGGAGGTGGGTGCAGTTCCGGGGCCCCTTCTTCCTGCTGTCACCCCATGTTAGCAGCCGTGGTTGACGTGTGATGCAGCTGGCAGTGACATGTGGCTCTGGGCACAAGGAGAGGACCCCAAACTAGGTCAAGGTTACAGGATAGCAGCCCTCCCCTCCGATCACTATGATAACACTTCAAGAGAAAGGAGGAAGAAACCTTCTGCTGACACTGCTCCCTGAGTCATCTGCTCCTGGGAAAGCTGGGTGACATGAAGCGGCCACTGTTAATGGGCAGGGGGAAATGCCGGAGGTCTGGAAAGCTGAGTGTCTGTATGGTGTAATGTAGGATAAAAAACTGAGGGGCTTTATGGGAAATGTTGTTTCCCCCCCCCCCCCCCCCCCATGCAGCTGAATGAGTTGTATCTGTCAGTATTGTGAATGCAGCTTTAGATGTGATTGGAGTACAAGATATAATGTAACAGAAGAACTGAATTGTGATTGCAGCTCTGGATGTGATTGGAGTGCAAGATATAATGTAACATCCCAATTGTGATTGCAGGTCTGGATGTAATTCAAGTACATAACACTATGGAAGAGAAAAAATTCAGCTCTGGATGTGATCATAGTACATAACATGATGTAACTGAAGAATTGTGAATGCATCTCTGGATGTGATTGGAGTGCAAGACATGGCATGATATGAGAATTGTGAATGATGTCTGGGGTGGAAGAGACCAAATGAGATGAACTTGGGAATGGAGCGAATCTTCCCCCATATAAGACTGGGCCCAAGTGGTTGAAAACCCTGGGCCACAGTAGATGAACTTTGGTGGGGGAGATGGATTCAGCCCCAACAGGTGGAGAGATTCTTGGACCGCAAGAATTTCTGGGCCCCCCAGTGGCCGGCCCAATGTTCTTCCCACCATTATTTTTGGGGCCCCCAGGGGGTTGGGTGCACGTTGGACGGGGACTGCTTGGGCCCACCAGTGGAGTGGATTCTTGGGCACCAGTGGAGTGATTCTTGGGGTCCACCAGTGGAGTGATTTTTGGGGCCACCGTGGAGTGATTCTTGGGCCACCAGTGGAGTTTATTCTTGGGGCCCCACCAGTGGGAGCTGATTCTTGGGGCCCCACCAGTGGAGTTGATCTTGGGGCCCCCCAGTGGAGGATTCTTGGCCACCCGTGGAGTTGATTCTTGGCCACCAGTGGAGGTGATTCTTGGGGCCACCAATTGATGTCCACCCCACAGCTCCTATAAAATGACTGTGCAGACCTTTTCGTCTTCTTCTCTCCCTTTTTTCCTTACAAAAACAGCCCCAGAAACCCAACAGACCCCAGGGGCCCAGCATCCACCGAGGACTCCCCTGTCCGCTTGTGGGCTAGTTGAAGCCTGGACGAACTATAACCTCCCTTGTCCCTGAAGCATTTCTGTCCCTACCCGGGGTAGAAGCAAACCGCGGCCCTCAGAAAAAAAATCAGTTTGTAGCCTTTTTTTAAAAATTTTTCCCTTTTTTATTTTTCTGAAAAAATTTTGAATACGTTTATACTTTTTGATTCTTAAATTAAAATTTTTGTGCCCTTGGATCCATTTATTACTGTTGATAATTTTATTACATGTTGATACATTGTGATTCCGTTTTTGATACATTGAGATACAAATTTTCAATCTATTGTGTTTTTTTTTTTTTACAAAATTTTGAAAATTGTGATCCATTTCATTACATGTTGATACAGTTTGATGCATTCGATTCATTGAGATACAGTTTATTACATGTTGATACATTGTGATTCCGTTTTTGATACATTGAGATACAAATTTTCAATCTATTGTGATACAATTTGTGACATTTTGCTACATTCCACACATATTGTGGTTGGCTCCAGGTCTGGCTCCTGTCATCACCGCAGCAGATCGCACCTTTTGCTTCGTCAGGAAGTTATTAATCAAACAATCACTTAGTGAGAGCGACAAATAGAGGAGACGCGACAACATCCCGTCCCTAATCAGCAGGATGAGCCTGGAGCCGCGCGCTTCCCCAGCTATTACCGCGGCGCTCGCTTTCCTGACCCCCTAATCAATTTTTCGAGCAAAAATGCCCGTCCCGCCATAGAAGAGGAGATTCACCAACAGCCGGAGCCCGATCATGAGGATCATTAATCTAAAGTTGGGAGGGGGGGGTGTGGCGGGGCTGCGGGATGGGGCCCCAGGGGTGACAATAGGGCAGTACTTCTGTCGGGGGCCCTAATCAAAAAGGGACCCAATGATATGTTAAAAAAGGAATTTAAAGGTGACCCCCCATTTGTTTTGGCTGCAGGGGCCCCTTAAAACGGTTAATAGATACGACAGCACCCTATGTGGGGCCGAGTGCGGGCTGCACAGGACCAGGCTTGCCGGAGTTAACAGCGGAGCAAGATGAGAACTGCCCCTCATCCTTACCCGCCCACCGGGGCAGTTTTTTCACAGACATTCGCCCCCCAATTACCCACTCTTCAATTTGGACGGGGGGATTTATTCACAAAAATTGGGGACAATGGGATCAATAGGAAACTGAGATTATCTAGGAAGGGTTCATGTGGGGAGGGGGGCTCAGTTTTTTGCCTCTTTTGGGATTGGTAAAGCTAACCTATCCACAATTTATCCCAAAACATAGTCCCATCTTTTGGCTCTCCCCTTTCGCTCAACCTATGACATCAGTCCTGTGATGTCATCAGTGTGTTACGCCCCCTGTTGACCTTTTTCGGGGCCAAGTCAAAGGTGTTTATTTTGTACAAAAAAGGGTTGCTCACAAACAGGGATTGCTGCTTTTATTTAAAATCTTTAAAAACAACCCTTTGAAATAGTGTCCATTTAAATGTCCTACCTATACTAGAATCCCCTTTGTAGGGGGTTCATCAGCCCCTCGTCCAAAAAATACGGGACCGGGTTCTACCCCTTCCTATAGGCTGCCGAAAGGTTCTATATACAGACCTGTTTTGCTCTCTCCTTTAGGCTGCCGCCGGGTTTCATACTACAGACTGTTCTAACCCCCGATGGCTGTCAGCGGGGTTGAAGCTACAGACCTGCCCAATCTCTCTGGATAGGCTGCCAACCGGTCCTATAGCTACAGACCTTTCTATCCCCCTGTAAAAATGAACACAATTTTGTAGGGAAAACTGCACTCCCATTAATCGCCAATGTTTTTAAAACCTGATTTCCCAAACCCAGTTCATGTTTTGTAGCGACGTTTCCTTGGCCTCCAACCTTGGGCTTCAATAACAAGAAATACCCAACTCTACATCTCCGGCCAGATGTCATTTCCTACTCCCCCGGACCCCTAAATGTCTGTCCTCCATTTCCCCTTCTTTTCTCACGTCTCCTTTAAAACTAAATGTAAGAAAAAGAGCTACATCTTTCCCACCCCCAACTCTACCCCTGCCCCTGATCTCTCTTTACAGTAAGGCTCAAAACTCTCCCCGGTCCCAAAGTCCGCTGCCTTGGAGAAATCCTAACCTGTTTTTATCTTTCAAATACAATTCCAAACCCTCACCTCTGCCTGCCCTCCCCCTGAAAAACTCTCTCCTTTCCGCTATTCCTCAACTCTGACACCACAAAAAATTCTGGCCCTCCCCTTGCACTCCCCCTAGATCCCTGAACACCTTTTCGGGGCCCCTCCCGCTAGCACCCCGCTCCCCCCCAAAACCTTTCTTAACTCTGCCCCCCCTCTTTCCCACCTCCTCCCCTACTCCCCTGCCGTTTCCCCTCTGCCAACCCCCTTCACTGTTTCCCCTTTTTGCCCAGCGAATTCATTTCAAGCTACTAACCTGACCTACAAGGCTCTCCATAACCTCCCCCCTCCATACTCTTCCATGACCCTCCCCTCCATACATCTTGCCCAATTTCCAAATATCTCCCTCACCCCCCTTCCGCTCCTCACAGGCCCTTTTCCCCTTGCTCTCCCCTTACCCTCCTCACAAAAAAAGTCTCGAAAAATTTTCTCCTGCTTCACCCACACTCTGGAACCACTGCCCCAACACATCAACTCTCCTCCACTTTCACCAGCCTCAAAAGCAACCGAAAACCCCCTCTTTAGGCTTCCCATAAAACCCTTTACTAAACGTCCTAAAATTCCTCCACAGACATTTTGCCCTCCCCTCCTTCTCTTTCCCCCCCCTTGTTGAATTTTTAAACCCCGCGGTGGGGGGCCCCTCTCCCTCTGTCGTCCAATTGTATTATCCCTTATCACTGTACTTTGTTACTTATTTAATGTATGTAACCCCCTGAATGTACAGGCCCCTGGAAAAATGGCGCTTTAAAGTAAATAATAATAAAATTAAAAAATAAAAGCAGTAAAAACTTACAGGGGCCACGCTTCCAAAGTTTAAAAATGGATCAAAAAAATTTTTTTAAGCTGTAAAATCCCAAACAAACCCTGGGTACATAGAAAAAAAATTTAAAAAAAACTGGTTGCTATAGCTACACCCTGTTGACTCTCTGATAGGCGCCACACTACTTGCTAAAGCACAGACCTGTTTTTCTCTCCTGATAGGCTATCAGCACGGCGCAAAATACAGACCTGTTCACTGAGCCTGTAGAGGGAAAATTTTAATCAATGTAGTGAGACAACCCCTTTAAATGACCTGGTTGCAAAGCCTGGGTCCTTTTACCCTATCATCTTGTCCTTCCTTCCTCAGCCCTCATCCATTATCACTTATGACATCACACCGTTGACCTATTCCTCTATGATGTCATCAGTGTCTTTAGTGCCTCCTGTGTTACCCTCTTTGACAGCCCAAGTAAAGGGGTTTTCTCATCTTACACATTTTTGGCCCATTCACAGCATGCTTGGATCTCTAGTTCCTTATCCAACCCTTACACCCATCATCACTTATGGCATCACATCTGTGACCTCTTCTCCAGTGTCTATAACAACTCCTGTGTTGGCCTCTTTTGGGCCTGGGAATAGGGGTTATCTCACATTTGTGCCTTATACACAGGATCCTGGGATCTTTCAGGCCTCATCGTCATACTCCTTCATGACATCACACCTATGACATCATTTTCTTTGATGTCTTCAGTGTCTTTAAGGCCCTCTGTGTTGGCCTTTAAGAGTGTTCTCATCTTACATAAGACCTGGTAACAAGAGCCTAGGATCCCTCACCTTCTTGCTGCTTGCCCTGTCCTTGCGCCCGTCACCCGTAATCTCTTATTACGTCACAACTCTGACATCTTCCTCTATGATGTCATCAGTGTTGGCCTCTTTTAGGTCTGGGTTAAGGGGGCATCTCATCTTACACATTTATGGCCACGGGAACCTGGGCTCTCTAGGGCCCTCATGCTCCTTATGACATCACACCTATGGCATCATCCTCTATGATGTCATCAGTGTTGGCCTCTTTGGGGTCCGGGTTATGGGGTTATCTCACGTTACACATTTATGGCCACAGGAACCTGGGCTCTCTAGGGCCCTCATGCTTCTTATGACATCACATCTATGGCGTCATCCTCTGTGATGTCATCAGTGTTGGCTTCCTTTGGGTCTTGGTTAAGGGGTTATCTCATCTTACACATTTATGGCCACGGGATCCTTGGATCTCTAGGGCCCTCATGCTCCTTATGACATCACACCTATAGATGGCATCATCTTCTGTGATGTCATCAATGTCTCCAATGTCCTTGCTATAAAAGCTGATGCTGAAATTCCAGGTTGGGTTGCTTCTGTCAGCCTCGTACTCTGTGTCCAGTTATGTCATCATCATCATCATCTGCTTCTGTCCGCCTCGTACTCTGTGTCCAGTTATGTCATCATCATCATCATCTGCTTCTGTCCGCCTCATACTCTGTGTCCAGTTATGTCATCATCATCATCTGCTTCTGTCCGCCTCATACTCTGTGTCCAGTTATGTCATCATCATCATCTGCTTCTGTCCGCCTCATACTCTTTGTCATGTTATTTCATCATCATCATCTGCTTCTGTCCGCCTCATACTCTGTGTCCAGTTATGTCATCATCATCATCTGCTTCTGTCCGCCTCATACTCTGTGTCCAGTTATGTCATCATCATCATCTGCTTCTGTCAGCCTCCTACTCTGTGTCCAGTTATGACCTCATCATCATCTGCTTCTGTCAGCCTCATACTCTGTGTCCAGTTATGTCATCATCATCATCATCATCATCATCATCTGCTTCTGTCAGCCTCATACTCTGTGTCCAGTTATGTCATCATCATCATCATCTGCTTCTGTCAGCCTCATACTCTGTGTCCAGTTATGTCATCATCATCATCATTATCTGCGGATAATTTATCTCCTAGCAGTTCCCATACCAGTGATTTGTGGAGCCAGGTATTAGTCCACAATACGCTTCACGTCACCTTCCACAAACATCATCAGATTATAATTACGACGCCCCCTGGTGCCCCTGCCAATGAGAAAAACTTACCCTCAATTAAGAAACTTTCTTAAGAGGATCAGAGAGGACCCGAGAGGGTTGGATCATGTGGTTCCACCATTACCTGCTTTGTAGCTGCAAACGGTTCTGGTAATAAAGTTCTGCGGTGAATGGAAAAGTTTTGTGACTTCTTGGGGTGAAGCGATCGCCTGCTCCGGCCATTACCCGGGTCTGGGCCATTACCTCTGATAGATAAATAGGTGTTTTCATAAAAACTGTTTATTAGAGCAGCGTGCGGCGGATGGTGGCGCTTACAGCACTAATAGAGCGGTGCTCCAGCGCTGCACCCCTGCACCTCCATTATACCCTGCTCATTACCACAGGTCTCATAGCACTGACTTCCCCTATGACCCTTTATATGCCGGGACAACGTGCAGAAGATGCTCCAAGGTGATCACTGGGCAGAGAGGTACAGAGGTGTCACACGGATCATTCGATTAATACACAATGAACAGAGCGAGAGGTGGGAGAACAGCAATTAATGGCTGCAGAGGGAGGGATAGGCTACAAATCTGCAGAATAGCCCAGATCGAACTCTAGTAGACCTCAGAGGTGCTGGTCTCAACTCAGCCCCTTACTCCAATATAGTCCACAGGCAAATCTCCAGCCCAAAACAATCTAGGTCTATATAGTGCACCCTCCAAAATATCTATAGTCTGTATAGCGCATGATCTATAATATCTATAGTCTATATAGTGCACATCAATAATATCTATAGATCTATATATAGTGCACCATCTATAGTCTATGTAATGCACCATCTATAATATCTATAGGTTTATATAGTGCACATCTATAATATCTATATTCTATATAGTGCACCATCTATAATATCTATAGGTTTATATATAGAGTGCCATCTATAATATCTATAGTCTATATAGTGCACAATCTATCATATCTATAGGTCTTTATAGTTCACCATCTATAATATATCTAAGTCTATATAGTGCACGATCTATAATTTATCTACACCTATATAGTGCCTCATCTATAACATCCATAGCTCTATATATAGTGTACCATCTGTAATATATATAGTCTAAAGTTCAAAAAGCATCTGGATGCATTTCTGCAGCGTAATAATAGAACAAGTTCTAGTGACCGGGATTCTGGAGAAGGGTCTGGATACATTTCTAGATGTAATAATAGAACCAGTTATAGTGACCAGGATTCTGGAGAAGGCCTGGAGCCACTTCTAGATGTAATAATATAACAAGTTATAGTGACCGGGATTCTGGAGAAGGGTCTGGATACATTTCTAGATGTAATAATATAACAGGTTATAGTGACCGGGATTCTGGAGAAGGGTCTGGATACATTTCTAGATGTAATAATAAACAAGTTATAGTGACCGGGATTCTGGAGAAGGGTCTGGATACATTTCTAGATGTAATAATATAACAAGTTCTAGTGACCTGGATTCTGGAGAAGGGTCTGGATACATTTCTAGATGTAATAATAGAACAAGTTATAGTGACCGGGATTCTGGAGAAGGGTCTGGAGACATTTCTAAATGTAAGAATATAACAAGTTATAGTGACCAGGATTCTGGAGAAGGGTCTGGATACATTTCTAGATGTAATAATAGAACAAGTTATAGTGACCGGGATTCTGGAGAAGGGTCTGGCCCACAGAACCAATGTTCTTCATCTGGGTGTGAGCTCTCCCATGTAATGTTAGCAGATAGTGAGCTAAAATAATGCACTTGAGTCATATAAATATGCTGGGACCCCGGGAGCGGCTGCTGGGGAGGGTCCGGGGTGTGCAGGTGTCAAGCAGCTGCTGTAAGGGATCTGATTGTCATCGTTGTGGCCCTTGTCCTCTGTGTTTGCTGCTGTTTGGGACTCGGGAATGTCTAGGTCTTCCTTATTGTGCCTTCCTGGGATGCCTACGTGACTCCTCTCCCTTCTTGGGGGGTACGTGGTGAGAATGTGCTTTGCCCTTGAGGGGATTGTATGACTTCTGTATTTACTGATGGGACCGGATACTGATACAGTCTCTCGTCTTCATCTTTTTGTTTTGTCATTCTAAATGTCATTATTACATATTCTGTACACGATTATGGGGGCGGCCAGAGCCGTAGATTATAGGACCCTGGTAACAGGAGGTGGTTATTGACTTCTATAGAAAAGTGTAATGGGCATGCTCTGTGCCCTGTGCAGGGAGAGGGAGGAGGTGAGCTGTGATCATTACCTATTGACTTCTATGGGCAAGTGTAGTGGGCATGCTCTGTGTCCTGTGCAGGAAGAGAGAGGAGGCGAACTGTGATCACTACCTATTGACTTCTATGGGAGAGTGTAGTGGGCATGCTTTGTGATCTGTGCAGGAAGAAGGAGGAGGCAAGCTTTGATCACTACTCATTGACTTCTATGGGAGAGTATAGTGGGCATGCTCTGTGCCCTGTGCAGAGGTCATTGTGCAGGGAGAGTGAGGAGGTGAGCTGTGATCATTACCTATTGGCTTCTCTTGGAGAGTGCAGTGGGCATGCTTTGTGATCTGTGCGGGGAGAGGGAGGAGGCGAACTGTGATCACTACTCATTGATTTCTATGGGAGAGTGTAGTGGGCATGCTTTGTAATCTGTGCAAGGAGAGGGAGGAGGTGAGCTGTGATCATTACCCATGGACTTCGGTGGGAAAGTGTAGTGGGCATGCTTTGTAATCTGTGCAGGGAGGGGGAGGAGGTGAGCTGTGATCATTACCCATTGACTTTTATGGTAGAATGTAGTGGGCATGCTTTGTAATCTGTGCAAGGAGAGGGAGGAGGTGATCTGTAATCATTACCTATTGACTTTTATGGCAGAATGTAGTGGGCATGCTTTGTAATCTGTGCAAGGAGAGGGAGGAGGTGATCTGTGATCATTACCCATTGACTTTTATGGTAGAATGTAGTGGGCATGCTTTGTAATCTGTGCAAGGAGAGGGAGGAGGTGAGCTGTGATCATTACCCACTGACTTCTATGGGAGAGTGCAGTGGGCATGCTTTGTAATCTGTGCAGGGAGAGGGAGGAGGCGAACTTTGATCACTACGCATTGATTTCTATGGGAGAGTGTAGTGGGCATGCTTTGTAATCTGTGCAGGAAGGGAGGAGGGACTGTGATCATTACCATTGATTTCTATGGGAGAGTGTAGTGGGCATGCTTTGTAATCTGTGCAAGGACAGGGAGGAGGTGATCTGTGATCATTACCCATTGATTTCTATGGGAGAGTGCAGTGGGCATGCTTTGTGATCTGTGCAGGGAGAGGGAGGAGGCGAACTGTAATCACTGCCCATTGACTACACAGGAGAGTGTAGTGGGCATGCTCTATGATGTGTGCAGCGTGAGGGCATGCTCTGTGATCTCTGCAGAGCTCAGTGTGCAGGGAGCTGTGAATGTTGTGACTGGTGGATCAGGAGTGATCTATACACATTGGTGTCATCTGAGGAGACTGCAGGGAAGTGATCTCTACAGAACAGGATGTGTCAGACTATTATGAGGCTCAGAATGAAAACTATAGGATAAAATTGATAATAAAGTTGAAAATTTTAAGAAAATTCACCAACATTTTATTACAGATAATTTTACATGTTCCCTGGAGCGACCAGGAGGCTACCCCCCCCCCCCCCACCCCGCCGTGTCCCGCAAACACTCTGAACGTCCAAGAGTCTTTCTTCCGACCTTCGGCCTTCTGGGAATGTCCCAGAGTCTCTACAGCTTAATGCAGGGGTGTCAAACTGCGGCCCTACAACTCCCATCATACATTTGTATAATCTATAACAGTGGGCATGATGGGAGTTGTAGTTTCCCAACAGCTGGATGGCCGCAGTTTGACACCTGCGGCCTAATGTGACCCCTCTAAGGTTTTGCCCTGAGTGTTTAGGGGAGGGTTCACCCTTGTCTGGTGAGTGGCAGCAGCTAACTCCCCTCTTTCCATTGGGAATATATGCACGCTCAGCAGAACCGGTTGTACATGTTCACGGCGATATGTTTGGACGACAACTTCTGGGGGTGCACGGCTGTTTTGCCAAGTTTTTATCAGGATCGGGTACAGCTTTATAGAAGGTCAATCAGTCAATAACGATATAACACAGCTTTATTGTTACAATAGTCCAATAATAAATCAAGTATGATAAAATGATAACATAAAATGATTCCAGAAAATAGGGAGACAGTATGTACAGTTTATAAGAGAAAAATAAGTATATACAAAAGCTATAAACGCTTATCAGACTTCACCTGTAGAGTGACATCATCGAACCTATTCTTACTTCCACCATGAGAAACCATAAAAGAATGGCCTAGGATTTGAGAAACTCTCAGGGAGCCACCATCACTGTGTATAGACGTGTCCATACCAGGAAAGAACGGTTTCTGATGTACATGGCTGATGTAAGGGATTTTATATGTCCCCTCTACAAAATGGCGGACACGACCTAATGCTTTGTCAGCTAAAATAATGCCTATGTGTTATTTGTCTATCCTATTTTCATGGAGTGGCCAACTAGAGGTCAAAGTACCATACATAAACACACTTCTCCACAGGATAAGTCAAAAGCATACTGAAATCTAAACTAAGACAATGAAAGGTAAAACTTTGTGTATTCAGTCAACAGAAGTGTAAATAGGCTTGTACCTTTGGACTCAAGAAGCAGACATCGAGTCAACTAAAAACCAGGCAAAGATGCACACTTTGTACCATCAAGGCTGATTACATAAATTTGATATAAAATAGAAATAACTCAATATAATTTGGCTCAATAGTCATATTTTTGACTAGCACTACAATCCACGCCTGACAATTGAGTCAAATATAGATACCCTGAAAACTAATTCATTGTTTGCTAAGTGCAGAAAACAACATTGGCCACGGCTACAAGCTGAAAACAAAAGTTTAAAACATTTAAAAATAGTAAAAATCTCTTTAGTCTGCAGAAGTATTTCTCCTCTTCTTATATCTTCTTTAGACTGTAACACAACTGCGTATAATGCAGGATAGTGCAGGGTTTATTGTGCCCTTCACTACCTGGTGATAAAACACAAGCTTGTCTCCATCTTGGTGATGATAGGATTTGGGAAGGAGTGCAGACATCAGAGCCCCTTGGCTGTATCAATGCCGGTGAAAACAGGGCGGTCAGTGATCAGTGCTTGGTGCAGACATGGCGGTCAACACTGGCGCTCGCGTGGCGACTTGTGCAGACATGGCGGTCAATGCATCAGCTCCGCTTTGCGATATCCTTTGTTGTCTGTGGCAGCTCCTGGCACCTTCATAATCCCCCATCAGTCTTCGGGCTCCGGGCCCCTTGGCAATCTGTGTGAAGATGAACCTTAAAAACAAACTTGAATCCTTGCAGGTAATAAATTGTCCTGTATAGTAACTGTGGCTGTGCGGGGGTTGGGGTGGACATGGCACTGTACTCTGTTTAATCTCCATCACATATACTCGGTCACATAAGAGCAGTAGAATAATCTGCTCTCCTCCAGTTTGATCTTCAAAACCCCTGCAGTGAATGAATGTCCAGTAATAAAAATTAAAAAATAATTTAAAAAAAAAGAAACTCTGCCCGTATTGGCCTTTGAAGCTTTCTGACACAGGTCCTGTGCACTATCTGCGGTATATCTTTTTATACAGCTAAGGTCTTTCTTTGAGGGGTCGCCCTTTTCAGGGCGGTTACTCCGCGTACTTGGTAGGATTGTATTTCGGTAGTTATTTGTACTTTATATATTTTTAATGTATCTTAGGAATAAAAGTTAAGTTTTAGTGTAAATATTACACCCGTAGGCATTTGATTCTAGTAGTTTGGGATATATTTTTGTATGGCTATAAATGCCGGGTACCTTATCTATAGGTTTCTTTCTCCTACCTGGAATATTATAAGGAGATTTGTTGTTTGCTTTCTGACACAGCAAGAATGTACTGCAGAATAATAAACCTTCTTTATCACATGATAATCAACCACATGTAAATAAGATTCCTATAAAACTCTTATTGGCATTTGAATTAATATCAGCATAAAAACACAAAATAAAACAACAAAAAACAAATCAGATCATCCTTCTTCTCACTCTGTAGCGGCGCAACATATTATAACATTCTATCACTAAACTTTCTAACAGCTCTTCTCATGTTTCTTTTCTGTGTGATGCAATATATATATTCACATAATTCATGATTTTCTTTCACCATTAACATTTTCTGCATTGGCCTAAGCTGCCCTTCTCAGATCTGCTTTCATCTAATCTGTCACTGAATAAAACCCTTAAACACTTTCTATGTCATCATAAACATATAAACCCTCATACACCTTCAACTGTGTTGCATCTTCCAGTGGCTCATATGGCTTTTAATAGAAACAAATGAACTTAAACCTCCTATCATATAATCTCTTGATCAGTGAACAGGGCATCTTGTCAGGTTACATAATCTCCAAAAAATTGGGATTCTCGCAAGAGAACAAAGAGTGACTTTGATCACTATATTTACTATTTTGCCATAGGCAAACTTAAACTCTATCAGGTCTCTATCTATTAAGCACTAAAACGTAACTTTTATTAGATCTAACTCTTAACCTCTATACACACTATTTAAAAACCTGATCTCTATCCTCATCATTTAACCCTTTTTGCTTCTGAAAGAGGGAATAACTCCCTTTCTATTATTAGGTCTGGTGGAACCCCACCTATTAACAGGAGAGCCTTATATTATACAAAAGTACTAGCTTCAGTAAGAGATCCAAGCAACTACTTGTGCAGTCGTCCCTAATCTCATAGACACAGAACAAATAAGGCCCCCTTGTGACACCGTCTGCAGCAGGTGACACTTGTAGACAGAGGTGAGAGATCACAATTTAAAACGTCATGCCTGACCTCGCCGACATGTTTCGCCAGCTAACCTGGCTTTATCAAGGCTTAGAGGTTCGATCACATGTGGTCTGAACTCACTTCCTTTTATATCATGTTAGGTAAACACCCCATTCAGGTGCTCACCAATTAGCCTTGTCAGGTTAGTCACAGTATTCTCTTAAACACTCTGCTTTTGCTAGGTAAACATGTTGTGTGGTCTTATCTACCATTGCAAACAATGCATAAGAATTCATGAATAGGGATATACAGACATACAAACATTAATCAAACACAAACAAGGACCCATCCCCACTTCACTCAATTTCACACTTCTCCTCTCAAAAAGAAAAATTAACTCTTTATCATCTGGAGCTCCAAACAAAAAGGAAAAAATAAAACAACACTGATCTTCTAATAATGACTGCGCAGTTGTATTTACTCTGGTTGAACTAAAACCTTTACTAAAAAGCAATAGGGGGTAGTACTACAAAAAGAATCCCCCAAAAAACTTAACTTTTTAAAAAAATTATCTTTATATGCCCCAGGGCTTTGTTTAACAAGTGATATAACTGACTGATGTCTTTCATGAGATCTCCGATCACTAGAAATCTCTTCTTTACTCCTGCAAATAAACAGACAATTTAATCCCATCCCCCAGACAGACATTTGGAGAAAGGAAATAAAAAAATATTAGAAGGCGTCCATCGTGCTCTGCTGGAAACTGGAACTGGCTATAGCATAAAAAACAACCCTGAAACAAAGGTCGAGAGAAAAAAAAATGTGCACAAAATAATGAGCTCAGTAAATACCACGTGGATTTTTTCTGTCATCTAGTTGTAACCCAATTTATAAAGACGTCTACTCCAATATGTTACTCCTATAATCCGGAAATCACCTTCACCATCATCTAGTTCATCTAAATCAAATATATCATATTAGCCACCTAAAATAAAGCACAAGCAAGTCAGTGACATTATAAGACAGTAACATTTCCTATATTCAGTTCATTAAAAATATGCAACAATGTAAACCTTCCATCTTTTCTGTAACTACATATCCCTGCAATACAAGGAGCTGTAAAACTCATTATTCTCATATAATGACCCTGCACATGCAGAATTATAAATTATACAATAGATGCAAATTTATATACAAACTGATACTGATATTCTTCCTTTATCTAACAGAAACCCGGCTGACACCCTCTGACACAACTTCCTCGCTGCACTCTCTCTACGAGGGGGGACTTCAACTTACCCCCACCCGCTGTCTACGAGGGGGGACTTCAATTTACCCCCACCCGCTGTCTACGAGGGGGGACTTCAACTTACCCCCACCCGCTGTCCTGGCAGCAAACATGGCAGAGGTGTCGGCTTTCTTCTGTCAGATACCTGCATACCTACAACACCTTTACCCTCATACTCTCCTCTCTGGTAGCCTCCGCTTCTCACAGGACCTTCTTCTCTGCTCTTGTCTTCCTCCACACTCTGGAACTCACTGCTCCAACACCTCAGACTCTCCTCCACCTTCACTTGCCTCAAAAGCAACCTGAAAACCCATCTGTTCTGGGACCTATAACCTGCTATAACCCCGTTGCTACTACTCCACCCCAGAAACATGTCTGCCTCTCACCTTCTGTCTTTTCCCATGGACAGGGACCTCTCTCCCTCTGTACCAGTTGTTAGTTATTAACTTGTCTCCTTTTGTACTTGTTTGACCCACATTATATACTGTATACAACCCAAATATACAGCGCTCTGGAAATCTAATAATAACCATAAACACGAAGCAACTATATTTACCTTTGCTAACATTGTCCTGTGTCCACAAACCTCTGTTCTATCCTTTGTCTGAGCTGAATAACAGGCAGGATTACCTTTGCTGCAACAAACTGATATCTGTAACTCTGCAGCATTCCTTGTCCTTCCTTCTGCTTACAGCTTTGTGACCACTCTTTGGCCAAAACACAGCAAGGAGCTCGCTCCCACCCCTGAATCTCAACACATTCACTAGCAATCACTGTTTCCTTAAACACAGACATATTTTACACAATTTCTCCCTATTTTCTGGATTACTGGTAAACCTTCTGCTGTACCCTGCTCGCAGCGCCAAGTATGTTTTGCCAAGTTTTTATCAGGTTCGGGTACAGCTTTATAGAAGGTCAATCAGTCAATAACGATATAACACAGCTTTATTGTTACATTAATAAATCAAGTATGATAAAATGATAACATAAAATGATTCCAGAAAATAGGGAGACAGTATGCACAGTTTATAAGAGAAAAATAAGTATATACAAAAGTTATAAACGCTTATCAGACTTCACCTGTAGAGTGGCGTCATCGAATCCTATTCTTACTTCCGCCATGAGAAACCGTAAAAGAATGGCCTAGGATTTGAGAAACTCTCAGGGAGCCACCATCACTGTGTATAGACGTGTCCATACCAGGAAAGAACGGTTTCTGATGAACATGGCTGATGTAAGGGATTTTATATGTCCCCTCTACAAAATGGCGGACACGACCTAATGCTGTGTCAGCTAAAATAATGCCTATGTATTATTTGTCTATACTATTTTCATGGAGTGGCCAACTAGAGGTCAAAGTACCATACATAAACACACTTCTCCACAGGATAAGTCAAAAGCATACTGAAATCTAAACTAAGACAATGAAAGGTAAAACTTTGTGTATTCAGTCAACAGAAGTGTAAGTAGGCTTGTACCTTTGGACTCAAGAAGCAAGACATCGAGTCAACTAAAAACCAGGCAAAGATGCACACTTTGTACCATCAGGGCTAATTACATAAACTTGATATAAAATAGAAGTAACTCAGTATAATTTGGCTCAATAGTCATATTTTTGACTAGGACTACAACGGCCGCCTGTGGTCTCCAGCAGACGGTGCCGGAGACTGTGGCCGATCTCATTGGATTGACGGCTATTCTGTGCTATACGTCATTGTGGTGTCTGATAGACTGATCCTGCCTTATTGTTACTCATCAGCAGCTGCAGGAACTTTTGCCCCTTCTTTGGGCTCTTCTTACCTGTCTTGCTGAGGCTTCTCCAGGTGTCCAGGAGCCTCTGATCTTCTTGTTGTGGCTTTGGAAGACTGTGTGGCCCTTATTAGAGCTCATCAGTGCCAGGGAGACTGATTTTATTATATCCTATGGATGGGCTAGTAGACCGCTCTGTATGCCCGGCCTGTGAGGGTCCACCTGTGACACCCTATTCATGGCTCATCTGAGTGCCCACATGTGACACCCTATTCATGGCTCATCTGAATGCCCACATGTGACACCCTATTCATGGCTCATCTGAATGCCCACATGTGACACCCTATTCATGGCTCATCTGAATGTCCACGTGTCACCCTAGTGATGTCTCATCTGAATGCCCACGTGTCACCCTAGTGATGTCTCATCTGAATGCCCACATGTCACCCTAGTGATGTCTCATCTGAATGCCCACGTGTCACCCTAGTGATGTCTCATCTGAAAGTCCACGTGTCACCCTAGTGATGTCTCATCTGAATTCCCACATGTGCCACCCCAGTGATGTCTCATCTGAATGCCCACATGTGCCACCCTAGTGATGTCATATATGAATGCCCACGTATCACACTATTGATGTCTCATCTGAATGCCCACGTGTCACCCTAGTGATGTCATATATGAATGCCCACGTGTCACCCTAGTAATGTCTCATCTGAATGTCCACATGTGTCACCCTAGTGATGTCCTATATGAATGACCACAGGTGTCACGCTAGTGATGTCATATATGAATGCCCACATGTGTCACCCTAGTGATGTCATATGAATGCCCACATGTGTCACCCTAGTGATGTCATATATGAATGCCCACGTGTCACCCTAGTGATGTCTCATCTGAATGCCCACGTGTCACCCTAGTGATGTCATATATGAATGCTCACATGTGTCACTCTAGTGATGTCATATATGAATGCCCATGTGTCACCCTAGTGATGTCATATATGAATGCCCACATGTGTCACTCTAGTGATGTCATATATGAATGCCCACGTCTGTCACCCTATTGACGTTTCCTCTAAATGCCACCCAAGACCCCCACTAATTTTCCGGAATACAGAGGACGCAGCATTAATAGGGAGAAAATAACTGTAATCTCGAAAGGAAACAGTTCATAGATGTTGACTCCGAAATCAGATTGGCATCAGCGTTAAGGTTCAGCAGATTGGGATTGGCAGTGCCCTAATCTACACAACTAGGACACTGGGAAAACTAAATACCGAAGGATGGCATCCAGACAAGATACAGCACAGCATGCCAGGAATAGGGGGCAGTATTATAGCAGTTATATCCTTGTATATAGGAGCAGTATTATAGCAGTTATATTCTTGTACATATGAGTCAGTAACATAGTAGTTATATTCTTGTACATAGAGGCAGTATTATAGTAGTTATATTCCTGTACATAGATAGTCACTGTGCTTTCACTCCTCAGCATAGACAAGCAGGAAAACTCAGTAGAAAACTTGGTGTAGCGCTCAGGCGATGGGTAGAATAAAATAAAATAAGGGACGAGACACTAGGCATCTAGCCAATTAATATGTCTCTTTAATGTCCAAATTAAAAGCAGAACAGCAAGATGCGTTTACCGAGGATCTACCTAGCATCAACAGTTGCAACTGAGTAGCGTTCTGCGTTTTCCTATCCAGCTTCAACTCTTCTCTTTTACCAAAATACAAAACGCTCACTTGTGGTCTTTTGCTCGCAGTTATCGGCTGTTTGTGTCGCACTTGACTCCGGTCCAGGGACACATTTCAGCTCATGGCTTGTATTGATCTCGTAGAGAAACAGGTTATAACATCCTGAGCAGCGGCCGGAGAGATAACGCGCGCCGCCGCTCGCCACTGAACGTTTTCTTATCGGTAGTAAACTGCTTTCTCTGGTGTCTTTATTCCTGGACAGATTATTCTTAAAACACGAGCAGCTCGACAGGATTTCCTCAATTTGTTTGTAGGCAAAGTCTCCAACAAAGAGGTGGAGGGAGGAGGGAGCCTCTGGGGAAGTTCATGAAAAACAGCCCTGATCCTTGTGTAGAACATTCCGTGAGAACATGGAGCGCGGCGGCGAGCGTCGTTCTCCTCTCTGAAGGCTTTTAGTATTCATATGTATAAGCAGATGCTGGGTGATGGCTTCCATGGCGGTGCCCATAGGGGTTTTACCCAGCTCGGCCCGATTGGCATCTCTTCTGCTCTGTGCTGTGTTTGTGTCAGTCTTCACTGCAGTTCTTGCATTATATTCATTGATTACCAGTGCTTTTATTCACACCCAGAGACTCCAGCACTGCAGTGGGTCAGTACAAAGTCATCGTGGTGATAGCTGTTCCTGGGAAAGCTGGGTTACAACCAAGTAATTGTTTCCAATTGCTGTGCCCATAGAGCATTTACCCAGCTTGGCCTGAATTGCATATTTTCTGCTATGTGCTTTGCTTGTGTCAGTCTTTACTGCAATTCTTGCATTATATTCATTATATATTCACCAAGAGGAAAGAAAGTTTCTAGATAGACATAGAAAGGGATTCTTTACTGTAAGAGCAGTGAGACTGTGGGTCTGGAGACATTTCTGGATGTAATAACATAACTAGTTATAGTGACCAGGATTCTGGGGAAGGGTCTTGATACATTTCTAGATGTAATAATAGAACAAGTTATAGTGACCAGGATTCTGGAGAAGGGTCTGGAGACATTTCTAGATGTAATAATAGAACAGGTTATAGTGACCAGGATTCTGGAGAAGGGTCTGGATACATTTCTAGATGTAATAATATAAAAAGTTATAGTGACCGGGATTCTGGAGAAGGGTCTGGATACATTTCTAGATGTAATAATATAACAAGTTATAGTGACCAGGATTCTGGAGAAGGGTCTGGATACATTTCTAGATGTGATAATAGAACAAGTTATAGTCACCAGGATTCTGGAGAAGGGTCTGGAGACATTTCTAGATGTAATAATATAACAAGTTATAGTGACCGGATTCCTGGAGAAGGGTCTGGAAATATTTCTAGATGTAATAATATAACAAGTTATAGTGACCAGGATTCTGGAGAAGGGTCTGGATACATTTCTAGATGTAATAATATAACAAGTTATAGTGACCAGGATTCTGGAGAAGGGTCTGGAGACATTTCTAGATGTAATAATAGAACAAGTTACAGTGATCAGGATTCTGGAAAAGGGTCTGGATACATTTCTAGATGTAATAATAGAACAAGTTACAGTGATCAGGATTCTGGAGAAGGGTCTGGATACATTTCTAGATGTAATAATAAAAACAAGTTATAGTGACCGGGATTCTGGAGAAGGGTCTGGAGACATTTCTAGATGCAATAATATAACAAGTTATAGTGACCAGGATTCTGGAGAAGGGTCTGGATACATTTCTGGATGTAATAATGAAACAAGTTATAGTGACCAGGATTCTGGAGAAGGGTCTGGATACATTTCTAGATGTAATAATAGATCAAGTTATAGTGACGAGGATTCTGGAGGAAGGGTCTGGATACATTTCTATATGTAATAGTAAAAAAAGTTATAGTGACCCGGATTCTGGAGAAGGGCCTGTATACATTTCTAGATGTAATCATATAACAAGTTAAAGTGACCGGGATTCTGGAGAAGGGTCTGGATACATTTCTAGATGTAATAATAGAACAAGTTATAGTGACCAGGATTCTGGAGAAGGGTCTGGATACATTTCTAGATATAATAATAGAACAAGTTATAGTGACCAGGATTTTGGAGAAGGGTCTGGATACATTTCTAGATATAATAGTGACCAGGATTCTGGAGAAGGGTCTGGATACATTTCTAGATGTAATAGAACAAGTTATAGTGACCAGGATTCTGTAGAAGGGTCTGGATACTTTTATAGATTTAATAATATAAAAAGTTCTAGTGACCTGGATTCTGGAGAAGGGTCTGGATGCATTTCTAGATGTAATAATAATAACGAGTTATAGTGACCAGGATTCTGGAGAAGGGTCTGGATTCCACTTGCTCTGTGCTGTGCTTGTGTCAGTCTTTACTTCAATTCTTGCATTATATTCATTGATAACCACTGCTGTTATTCACACCCAGTGACCCCAGCACTGCAGGGGGTCAGTACTAAGTCATTGTGATGATATCTGTTCCTAGGAGAGCTGGGTTGCCAAGAATTTCTACACAGCTTTCCTGGGATCCTGAACGGCAGCATTGGATTCTAGAATGATTTTGAGCTGGGTGGAGGGTGTGTCTGGATTATCAGATGCCGGACCACAGGAGGGCGCCGAGCAGCTCAGCAGGCGGCACTGCTGTCAGTTGGCAGGCGGCACGGTCGCCATCTGCAGCACTAATCTCGCTGGTCTGAATGACAGATTGCGCCGTTTTCGTCTTGTGTGAATTCCTAATGATCTATAAATGTAACAAATTTCCTCCCCACATCTAGAAATGGTGCAGGCGGGGCTCCCAGAATAGCGGGATGACGCCGCCGCTGATTCTGATCTCCAGGTTGGGCGTCTTCTGACTCATGGGATTATTAGCGGTATTATTAGTCTTGTTATTAGCAGCTTGTTATGGGGTTTATGGAGCAACATAAAAATGGCGCAAGTAAATCGCTCAGTCTGGGGCCGGCAACCAGGCCGGTTTATATTAAGACGTTGCGTAGTTTTTTGTCCAATCTCTGACTGTTTTTTTCCCAGTAAAATGAAAGGAGGCGAGACTGTGACGACACCGCAGCCTTGTATCAGTCAGTCGCTGTCAGTGATCTGTGGTAACTGCGCCTGTCAGAGAGACCACCTGCAGCAGCCAAACGCCCCCTGATTGCACAGGGTTAGAGTTAAAACCTAATCCTATATCCTGAACTCCAATTACAGCTCCAACACTAAACTAATCTCAAAGAAAACCCCAAACTCCAACCCTGCCCCAAATAAAACTCCAATGTCAAACAAAGACTCTGACTCCAATGTTTCCCAAGCTACAACCTGAACCTCATCTGTAATTAAAGCTCCAGCCTCAAGACAAAGAAAAACCTCAACTCCAACCAAAACCTTAATTGAAACTCCAACGTTAAGTCCAAGGAAAAGAAAAAGCCCAACCTGTAATGCCAGCCCTACTCTAATTGCAACTCCAGCCCTGCTCTGACTCCAACCCTAATGCTAACCCTACTCTAACTCTAACCCTACTCTAACTCTAACCCTACTCTAACTCTAACCCTACTCTAACTCTAACCCTACTCTAACTCTAACCCTACTCTAACTCTAACCCTACTCTAACTCTAACCCTACTCTAACTCTAACCCTACTCTAACTACAACCCTAATGCCAACCCTACTCTAACCCTAGCATAACTCCAACCCTAATGCCAACCCTACTCTAACTCTAACCCTACTCTAACTACAACCCTACTCTAACTACAACCCTACTCTAACTCTAACCCTACTCTAACTCTAACCCTACTCTAACTCTAACCCTACTCTAACTCTAACCCTACTCTAACTCTAACCCTACTCTAACTCTAACCCTACTCTAACTCTAACCCTACTCTAACTCTAACCCTACTCTAACTCTAACCCTAGCATAACTCCAACCCTAATGCCAACCCTACTCTAACTCTAACCCTACTCTAACTCTAACCCTACTCTAACTCTAACCCTACTCTAACTCTAACCCTACTCTAACTCTAACCCTACTCTAACTCTAAACCTACTCTAACTCTAACCCTACTCTAACTCTAACCCTACTCTAACTACAACCCTACTCTAACTACAACCCTACTCTAACTACAACCCTACTCTAACTACAACCCTACTCTAACTACAACCCTACTCTAACTAATACCCTACTCTAACTACAACCCTAATGCCAACCCTACTCTAACCCTAGCATAACTCCAACCCTAATGCCAACCCTACTCTAACCCTAGCATAACTCCAACCCTAATGCCAACCCTACTCTAACTCTAACCCTACTCTAACTCCAACCCTACTCTAACTCCAACCCTAATGCCAACCCTACTCTAACTCTAACCCTAATGCCAACCCTACTCTAACTACAACCCTACTCTAACTACAACCCTACTCTAACTACAACCCTACTCTAACTACAACCCTACTCTAACTACAACCCTACTCTAACTACAACCCTACTCTAACTACAACCCTACTCTAACTACAACCCTACTCTAACTACAACCCTAATGCCAACCCTACTCTAACCCTAGCATAACTCCAACCCTACTCTAACTCTAACCCTACTCTAACTCTAACCCTACTCTAACTCTAACCCTACTCTAACTCTAACCCTACTCTAACTACAACCCTACTCTAACTACAACCCTACTCTAACTCTAACCCTACTCTAACTACAACCCTACTCTAACTACAACCCTACTTTAACTACAACCCTAATGCCAACCCTACTCTAACCCTAGCATAACTCCAACCCTAATGCCAACCCTACTCTAACTCCAACCCTACTCTAACTCCAACCCTACTCTAATTGCAACTAAAACCCCAACTCCCAGCTACTATAACTCCAACCAGGGCCCTCTTTTCCATTGGACACAATAGGCAGTTGCCCAGGGGCCACACAAGTATAGGGGCCCCAGGTGTGGTATGCTTGTCCCAGAAATACAAGAAACGTATGTGGTGGAGAAGGGAGCCAAAGGTTCCCTGACGTGCCAATCAGTCTTCTAGGCTGCAGGCTGCTGGACATAAGTGGCGTGATAATATGGGTGTGCCTGGGGATGGCTAGAGGCATGGCCTAGTGTGATGTCATGTATTTGGACAGGGCCTACAGCAGTGTTCTGACCAGGGGCCCATAATGCTATTATGACGGCTCTGACTCCAACCCCAATGCCAACCTCACTCTAACTCTACTCTTACTCCAACCCTACTCTAACTCCAACATTACTCTAACTCCAACTCTAACTACAAGTCAAATTAAAACCTCAATCCTAACTTCAACCCAAGTCGAACTGTATTTCCAACCCTAGGTGATAGAAAAACCCTAACTGTACCTCTAGCTTAGATCTTAGTTCCAAGAAGACCCCCTAACTCCAAACCTAACCTTAACTCAAAGGAACAGACCTCAGCTCAAAGAAGACCCTCAACTCCAAACCTACTTCAACTAAGAAAACAACTCCAGCCCTGACCAAAAGAAAAAATAACTCACCTGTAATTACAAAGGGATCTGGATAAGTTGGAGGCCTGGGCAGGGAAATGGCAGATGAGGTTTAACACTGATAAATGCAAGGTTATGCACATGGGGAAGAGAAATCCATTACATGATTACATGTTAAATGGAAAAACACTGGGTAAAAGTGACATGGAGAAGGACTTGGGAATCCTGGTGGACAGTAAACTTAATTGTAGCAGCCAGTGTCAGGCAGCAGCAGCCAAAGCAAATAGGATCATGGGGTGCATTAAAAGGGGCATAGAGGCACATGATGAGAACATTATTCTCCCATTATACAAGTCACTGGTCAGACCACACAGGGGAGATGGGGACAGTTTTGGGCACCAGTACACAGGAAAGACATTGTAGAGCTTGAACAGGTACAAAGGCGGGCAACAAAAATAATAAAAGGACTGGGTGGACTACAGTACCCAGAAAGATTAGCAAGATTAGGGTTATTTAGTTTAGTGGTAGTTCCTGCTTGATTTTCTGCTCTTCACGTCTCCTGTTTCTTGGTCGTCTGGAGAGAACGTCTTCTCGGGAGCTCGGATCAGGTGAACGCCGGGAAGTCTTCTCATCCTGAGTTACACGTCCGTAGCAGCTCTCGCCGGCTCACAGATGGCACGATGTGAGCGCAGCTGGTGACTCGGGGGCACAGTTATCCTAATCTGTAACAGGCTGCTGCATCTGCCCAGACATGAGGGAACAGGTCACTACACACTCATCTCCTGATGTACTCTGTGCTGCTGGGAGGACCTGGCTCCTTTTCCTGTATCACTCTGAGTATTCGACCTTCCACAATATTAGCACACTCCTTAAATACTCTGTGCTCCTAATTATCCTCTTCCTTCCACCATGCATGTTTCTTTCCACAACATCAGCATGCTACTGAAATACTCTGTACTGCTGTATGTTCTGTCCTATAACATCAGCACACCATCCCCCGAAATACTCTGTGCCACTGATTACCCTCTTCGTCACTATGCATGTCCTAAAACGCTCTGTGCTGCTGTTTTCATGTTTTTTCAACTATGTATGTTCATTCCCACAACATCGGCACGCTAATCTTCTGAAATAAGCAGTAGGGTTAGCAGAGGTGCAGTGACATCCGTCTGTTCCAGGGCCCCATACACAGTAGGGTTAGCAGAGGTGCAGTGACATCCGTCTGTTCCAGGGCCCCATACACAGTAGGGTTAGCAGAGGTGCAGTGACATCCGTCTGCTCTGGGCCCCATACACAGTAGGGTTAGCAGAGGTGCAGTGACATCCGTCTGCTCCAGGGCTCCATACACAGTAGGGTTAGCAGAGGTGCAGTGACATCCGTCTGCTCCGGGCTCCATACACAGTAGGGTTAGCAGAGGTGCAGTGACATCTGTCTGCTCCAGGGCCCCATACACAGTAGGGTTAGCAGAGGTGCAGTCACATCCGTCTGCTCCGGGGCCCCATACACAGTAGGGTTAGCAGAGGTGCAGTGACATCCGTCTGCTCCGGACCCCATACACAGTAGGGTTAGCAGAGGTGCAGTGACATCCGTCTGCTCCGGGCCCCATACACAGTAGGGTTAGCAGAGGTGCAGTGACATCCGTCTGCTCCGGGCTCCATACACAGTAGGGTTAGCAGAGGTGCAGTGACATCCGTCTGCTCTGGGGCCCCATACACAGTAGGGTTAGCAGAGGTGCAGTGACATCCGTCTGCTCCGGGGCCCCATACACAGTAGGGTTAGCAGAGGTGCAGTGACATCCGTTTGCTCTAGGGCCCCATACACAGTAGGGTTAGCAGAGGTGCAGTGACATCCGTCTGCTCCGGCCTCCATACACAGTAGGGTTAGCAGAGGTGCAGTGACATCTTCTGCTCCAGGGCCCCATACACAGTAGGGTTAGCAGAGGTGCAGTGACATCCGTCTGCTCCAGGGCCCCATACACAGTAGGGTTAGCAGAGGTGCAGTGACATCCGTCTGCTCCGGGACCCCATACATTCACCTTTTAAATCAGTTGTGCGCAGTCCTCAGTTTTCACGTCTCTTATTCACAATGATGCACAACATCAGTAATACCAGGGCCTGAAAGACCATAATCATCCCAACTCTGATAAATCAGCAATGAGGGATCTGTGTGCAGACGGCCTATCAGCTTATATAGCCACCAAGCCAGCGCACCACACCGGACTTTCTTCATGAGCTACGCGCTAGTAGGAAGTGATCATAATAATGTGACTGGACCCAGGAGGCACCAGGCACACCGCCCCTCAGTCCTGTCGCTATACACCAGTCTGCAGAACGTATTGCTATGTATGGGCACCATTGTGCGGTGCCTTGTCCTGGTTGCAGTGGATGTTGTAGGACACAGAGCGGACAGGATTTCCTTCCCCGTTGTGGGGATGTGGTTGGGGTCAGTGAAGCGGTTACCAGTGATGGTGGCGCGGTGCGGGTGAGGGTGGCGCCTCCAGCCCTGGTCACTCATAACTGCATAAACAGCTGTGAGATCAGTAAACAGCATTCCACTGCTCGCCCGTTGCTGGGATACAGCACGCCAGCCGCAAGAAAAATGTCACCATCTGCCACCCTCCCATGCCATGAGTGCCCTGTATGTAACATTGTATCACAGATAGTGCCTGATAGACATCCACTACTTCCACGGGAGGTCACTCAGCTTTCCCAGGCTCCTGAATGTCACCCTCCCATGCCAGGAGCCATGTACACCCCACATGTTAGATTGTATCACAGATATTCCCTGGTAAATAGGCCTTTCCAGCTTCCACAGGTAATAACCCAGCTTTCCCAGGCTCCTGAATGTCACCTTCCCATGCCAGGAGCTGGGTACACCCCACATGTTATATTGTATCACAGGTATGCCCTGGTAAATAGGCCTTTCCAGCTTCTACAGGGGTCACCCAGCTTTCCCAGGATCCTGAATGACACTTTCCCATGCCCGGAGCCAGGTACACCCCACATGTTAGATTGTATCACAGGTATGCCCTGGTAAATAGGCCTTTCCAGCTTCCACAGGTAATAACCCAACTTTCCCAGGCTCCTGAATGTCACCTTCCCATGCCAGGAGCTGGGTACACCCCACATGTTATATTGTATCACAGGTATGCCATAGTAAATAGACATTTCCGGCTTCCACGGGGAATCACCCAGCTTTCCCAGGCTCCTGAATGTCACCTTCCCATCCCAGGAGTCGGGTACACCCTGCATGTTACATTATACCACAGATATTCCCTGGTAAATAGAACTTTCCAGCTTCCACAGGGGATAACCCAGCTTTCCCAGGCTCCTGAATGTCACCTTCCCATGCCAGGAGCCGGGTACCCTGTATATTACATTGTATCACAGATATTCCCTGGTGAATAGACCTTTCCAGCTTCCACAGGGGATCACCCACCTTTCCCAGGCTCCTGAAAGTGAAAGCTAGCTAGATATGCAAAATACTGTAGAAAGAGATGGACCGCCTTATATGCAGGCAGAGTTTCCATATAGGATTATGGGAAAGTTTGGTGACAACCCCTGTGGAAACTGTAATGGGGGCTGCCTTGCTGGTCACCCAGCTCTCCTGGGACCCTGAATGACAAATCTCCCTTAATCCAGGGAAGCATTGTGGTAGGAAAGTCACCACAGAGCCACCCAGCTTTCCCAGAGCCCTGAACATCCAGTCCAGTTATGCAGAATACATTAGCAGTGCATGTAGTTCATTGTATCCAAGCTTAGCTTTCAGGAATCTGGGAAAGCTGGGTCCCAACCAATCTGTAATGGCAGCCTTGTAGGTTATCACCCAGCTTTCCTAGGTGCAGAGAAGCTGCTGTTGCTGGTTAATCATTGCTCTGGCGGCTCCGACATTCCAGCAGTCCTGAGAGATCCTGACATTACTCCGTAAGCCGAGCTGCCAGGCGGGTTGGCAGGGGCTCGGTGGCAGCTGTCGGGCACCTGCCTCTCGCCGAGCAGCATGAGGCCATATTTTCCATCTTGTTGACAAGCGTCAAACCTGTCAGCACAAGCGGCGGCGGCGCTCCACAAACGTCTGTAGGTATGTGGCGGAACCACAAACTCAACAAGTGCACTGCAGGGGCCGCCCCGCCCAAATATTGGGGTCATCCAGCTACAGTGACGGACGCTGGCCACCACCGGCCACCTTATCATGGCTCCACGGTTTATATACAGCATTTATCTCTTTTGGAGTCACACTGCTCTACTCACATCCAGGTTTGCAGTCACAATTCTCCCCTGCTGTTCCCTATGACACACACCCATACTAGCTCCTCTACACCCATAAGGGGCTGCATAATAGATTTATAGCAAGGCCCCAGGGGTAAATTTTAGGGGGAGCAAACTTCAGCTGCCGAGGGCTCCTTTTCGGGGGGTTCCAAATACTGGATCCAAAAGAGCACCTGAAAAGTGCAATACAGCCTTTGAGATGCAGCTTTCTAAAATGCAGCATCCTGAGATGTGGGGCAACATTCGAATGCACACCTAAAGGGGCGAGTGAAATTCTGAAAAGCAGATCCTAAAGGTGCAAGTGCAACATTCTGAGAGTGCAGCACCTGAATGTGATGCAGCATCCGGGAGTGTGATGCAGATCCTAGAGTGTGGTGCAGCATCCTGAGAGTGTGAGTGCAACATTCTGAAGTGCAGCATTCTAGAGTGCAGCATTTGAGAGGCAGCATCCTGAAGTGCGAGTGCAGCATCCTGAGAGTGCAGCATCCTGAGAGTGCAGCACCTAGAGTGCCTTCCTGAAGTGCGGTTTCCTGAAGTGCCCCCAAGTGCAATACACTTTGAAGTGCAGCTTCCTGGAGTCGCTTCCTGAAGGGATGCAACATTCTAAAGGTGAGCATCCGAGGGGGAAAAAATTTCTGAGGGGAAGCATCCTGAGGTGCGAGTGCAACTTTCTGAGAGGAAGCATCCAAGTCGAGTGAAACATTTGAGAGTGCGCACCGGAGTGCGAGTGCACTTCTGAGATGCACACCCTTTAAGTGCGAGGGCAACATTCTAATTGCAACATTCTGAAGGTATGAAACTTCCTGAGAGTGCAGCTTCCTGAGAGTGTGAAACAGCATCTGAAGTGTGAGGCAACTTTCGAGAGTGCACATCCTGAGATTGAGGAACCCTCTGAGATGCAGCATCCTGAGAGGGAGTGAACTTCTGAAGTGCAGAAACCTGAGAGTGTGAGTGAAAACCATTTTTGAAGGCAGCACCCTGAGAGGTGGGGTGCAACATTTCGAGAGTGCGCATCCGAGAGTGTGAGTGCAATCCTGAAGTGTGAGGCGCACCCTGAGAGTGTGAGGGACATCCTGAGATGTGAGTGCGACTTCCTGAAGTGTGAGGCACATCCTGAAGTGTGATGCGACATCCTGAAGGGGAGTGCACATCCTGAGAGTGTGAGTGCGACATCCTGAGGGTTAGTGCCACCCCTGAGAGGGAGTGCGGCATCCGAGAGGCGGCACCCGGGGAAGTGCGAGTGCAGCTTCTGAGAGTAGAGTGCAACATTCTGAGAGTGCAGCACCCTAGAGTTGAGTCAGCTTCCTAGAGTATGATGCAACATCCGAAGGGGGTCAACATCCGAGAGTGCACACCCTAGAGTGTAGTCACATTCTAGAGTGCAACTTCTGAGAGTGCAGCATCCTAAGTGCAGCATCCGGGAAGTGTGAGTGCAACATTCTGAGAGTGCAGATCCTGAAGTTGAGTGAAACCTAGAGTGTGAGGCAACATCCTGAGAGGTGATGAAACATCCTGAGAGTTTTTTTGCAACATCCGGAGTGTGGTGAAACCATCCGAGAGGTGATGCAACATCCTAGGTGCACTCCTGAGAGTGTATGCAGCACCCCTGAATGTAGTGCAACATTCTAGAGTCACACCTGAGAGGTGAGTGCAACATTCTGAGAGTGCAGCACCTGAGGTGTGGATGCAATTTTCTGAGAGTGCGCACCCTGAAGTTGGGGAACATCCTAGAGTGGATGCAACACCCTGAGAGTGTGAGTGCAACATCCAAGTGTGATGCAACACCGAGAGGGAGTGCGGCATCCAGAGTGAGTGCAACATTCTGAAGTGAACATCCTGAGAGTGTGGTGAAAACATCCTGAAGGTATGCAAAAAACCGAGAGGGAGTGCAACATTCTGAGAGTGCAGCTTCCTGGAGGTGAGTGCAACTTTCTGAGAGTGCAGTCCTAGAGTGTGATGCAACATTCTGAGAGGGCTCCGAGGTGGAGTGAAACATTCTAAGTGAGCATCCTGAAGTGAGTGCAACATTCGAGAGTGCAGCATCCGAGAGGTTGGTGCAACATTCTGAGAGTGCACTTTGGGGTGTAGTCAGCATATGAGAGGGGTTGCAACATTCAGAGTGCGGCAACCTGAGAGTGTGATGAAACATTTTAGAGTGCGGCATCCTGAGAGTGCAACATCCTGAGAGTGCGGCATCCTGAGAGTGCGGCACCTGAAGTGCAACATCCTGAGAGGGGGCACCCCGAAGTGCGCATCCTAGAGTGCGGATCCTGAGAGTGCGCATCCTAGAGTGTGATTGCAACTTCTAAAGGGGTGCAGTTTCCCTGGGGTGAGTGCAACATTCTGAGAGTGCTGCATCCTGAGAGTGTGAGTGCAACATCCTGAGAGTGTGAGTGCAACATCCTGAGAGTGTGAGTGCAACATCCTGAGAGTGTGAGTGCGACATCCTGAGAGTGCAGCTCCTGGAGTCAGGCAACATTCTGAGGGCAGTTCCTGAGAGTGTAGTGCAACATTCTAATGCACACCAAAGGGGGAGTCAACATCCTGAAGTGTGATGCAACATCCTGAGAGTGTGGTGCAACACCCCTAAGTGTGAGTGCAACATCCGAGAGTGTGAGGCAACACCCTGAGAGTGTGAGTGCAACATTCTGAAGTCAGCTTCCTGAGAGGGGGTGCAGCATCCTGAAGTGTGAGTGCAACATTAGAGTGCACATCCTGAAGTGGAGTGCAACATTCTGAAGTGCAGCACCTGAGAGGTGATGCAGCATCTTCCTGGGAGATGTGTGCGATCCAGAGCATTGTGTAGGCAACATCCTCAGAGCCTGATGCAACATCCTGAGAGTGTAGATGAAACCCATCCAGAGAGTGAAACATTAGCAGTGCATTAGTTCTTTGAGCAAGTTAGTTTGCAGCATCCTGGAAAGTGTGAGTGCAACCATTCTGAAGGTGCAGCCCTGAGGGGTTATAAACCATTTCTAAGGTGCAGGACCCTGCTGTTGCTGGTTAATCTTTCCTGCAGGTCCGACATGCCAGCAGTCCTGAGAGTCCTGACAACTCCTGAGCCGTGTGAGTTGCAGCATCGGTGCAGCTGTCGGGCAACCTCCTGCCGAGAGTGAGGCCAACATCCTGGAAAAGCTCAAATGTCAACAAGTCGGGGGCGCTCCAAGTCTGTAGGATGTGGCAACCAACTCAAAAGTGCAGCACCGCGAATTTTGAGGAAACCCATCTAAGTATGACAGCACTCACTGATATCTGGACTGCAACATATAGAGGCAGTTATCCTATGTGGATGCAACATCTGACTGACTGCACATCCTAGATGTGCAGTCAACATTCTGGCAGCTTCCTGACATACGAGTGCAAACCCCATTCTAGCCTTTGCAGCATATAGGCTGATAATAGATATAGCGGCCCATCATGATTAGGGAGGTGCAACATCCTGCGAGGGAGTCCTGCATCCTGTTAAGAGTGTGATGCGGCATCCTGAGAGTGTGAATGCCATCCTTATGAGAGTGAGTGCGATTCTGAGAGTGGGGCAGCATCCTGAGAGTGTGAGTGGGCAACCTGAGAGTGCGGGCATCCTGAGAGTGGGCAGCCTGAGATGCGCATTCCGAGAGTGCGGCATCCTGAGAGTGCGTGAAATCTCTGAGAGTGCGGCATCCTGAGAGTGTTGAGTGCGGCTTTCCTGAGAGTGTGAGTGCAGCATACCGAGAGTGTGAGTGCAGCATACTGAGAGTGTGAGTGCAACATTCTGAGAGTGCAGCTTCCTGAGAGTGGGCAGCATTCTGAGAGTGCGCATCCTGAGAGTGTGAGTGCAACATCCTGAGAGTGCGCATCCTGAGTGGAGTGCACATTCTGAGAGTGCGGCATCCTGAGAGTGCGGCATCCTGAGAGTGCGGCATCCTGAGAGTGTGATTGCAACATTCTGAGAGTGCAGCTTCCTGAGAGTGTGAGGGGCTATCCTGAGGGGTGCGGGCAATTCTGAGAGTGCAGCATCCTGAGAGTCCCAACATTGAAGAGTGAACTTTCCTGAGAGTACGAGTGCAACATTCTGATAGTGCGGCTTCCTGAGAGTACAAGTGCAACATTCTGAGAGTGCGGCTTCCTGAGAGTACTAGTGCAACATTCTGAGAGTGCGGCTTCCTGAGAGTGCGGCTTCCTGAGAGTGCGGCTTCCTGAGAGTGCGGCTTCCTGAGAGTGCAGCTTCCTGAGAGTGCAGCATCCTGAGAGTGTGAGTGCAACATTCTGAGAGTGCAGCATCCTGAGAGTGTGAGTGCAACATTCTGAGAGTGCAGCATCCTGAGAGTGTGAGTGCAACATTCTGAGAGTGCAGCATCCTGAGAGTGTGAGTGCAACATTCTGAGAGTGCAGCATCCTGAGAGTGAGTGCAACATTCTGAGAGTGCGACGTCCTGAGAGTGGGGCGACATCCTGAGAGTGGTCACTCCTGAGAGTGCGTCCATCCTGAGAGTGTGACGGCATCTGAGAGTACGAGTGCAACATCCTGAGAGTTGCGTCTTCCTGAGAGTTGAGTGCGACATCCTGAGAGTGCGGTCACATCCTGAGAGTGAGTGCACATTCTGAGAGTAGTGCGTCATCCTGAGAGTGCGTCATCCTGAGAGTGCGTGGCTTCCTGAAGAGTAGAGTGCAACATTCTGAGAGTGCAGCTTCCTGAGAGTGTGAGTGAAAGCTTCCCTGAGATTTGGTGCAATCCTGAGAGTGCGAGTGAAAGCATCCTGAGGAGTGCACTTTCCGAGAGGTATGCAAGCATTCTGAGAGTGCAAGCATTCTGAGAGTGCGACTGTGCAGCATTCCTGAGAGTGCGAGTGCACATTCTGAAGTGCAGCATCCTGAGAGTGAAAGCATCCTGAGAGTGAATGCATCCTGAGAGTTTTGAGTGCAACATTCTGAGAGTTGCAGACTTTCCGAGACTGTGAGTGCAGCTTCCTGAGAGTGCGAGTGCAACAGTCTGAGAGTGCGGCTTCCTGAGAGTGTGAGTGCGGCATCCTGAGAGTGTGAGTGCAACATTCTGAGAGTGCGGCTTCCTGAGAGTGCGAGTGCAACATTCTGAGAGTGCGGCTTCCTGAGAGTGCGAGTGCAGCTTCCTGAGAGTGTGAGTGCAACATTCCGAGAGGTGCAGCATTCTGAGAGTGCGAGTGCAGCATTCTGAGAGTGCGAGTGCAGCATTCTGAGAGTGCGAGTGCAGCATTCTGAGAGTGCAGCATCCTGAGAGTGCAGCATCCTGAGAGTGCAGCATCCTGAGAAAGGGTGAGTGCAACATTCTGAGAGTGCAGCTTCTGAGAGTGTGAGTGCAGCATCTAGAGAGTGAGTCACATCCTGAGAGGGGTGAGTGCAGCATCTGGGGTAGTGCAGCATCCTGAGAGTGTGAGTGCAACATTCTGAGAGTGCAGCATCCTGAGAGTGATGAACATTGAGAGAGCAGCATCCTGAGAGTGAGTGCAACATTCTGAGAGTGCAGCTTCCTGAGAGTGTGAGTGCAGCATCCTGAGAGTGTGAGTGCAACATTCTGAGAGTGCAGCATCCTGAGAGTGTGAGTGCAACATCCTGAGAGTGCGGCATCCTGAGAGTGCAACATCCTGAGAGTGCGGCATCCTGAGAGTGCGGCATCCTGAGAGTGCGGCATCCTGAGAGTGCGCTCTGAAGTGCGCATCCTGAGAGTGCGGCATAGAGTGGATCCTAGAGTGTGATTGCAACATTTGAGAGTGCAGCTTCTGAAGGTGAGTGCTTCATTCTGAGAGTGCAGCATCCTGAGAGTGTGGAGTGCAACATCCTAAAGTGTATGCAACATCCTGAGAGTGTGAGTGCAACATCCTGAGAGTGTAAAGTGCAACATCAGAGAGTGCAGCTCGAATACATGCAACATTCTGAGAGTGCAGCATCCTGAGAGTGGTGAGTGCAACATTCTGAGAGTGCAGAAATCCGAAAATGTGAGTGCAACATCCGAGTGTGGAGTGCAGCATCCTGAGAGTGTGAGTGCAACATCCTGAGAGTGTGAGTGCAACATCCTGAGAGTGTGAGTGCAACATCCTGAGAGTGTGAGTGCAACATCCTGAGAGTGCAGCTTCCTGAGAGTACGAGTGCAACATTCTGAGAGTGTGAGTGCAACATTCTGAGAGTGCAGCATCCTGAAGGTGGTGCAACATCTGAGAGGCAGCATCCTGAGAGTGGTGAGTGCAGCATCCTGAGAGTGTGAGGCAGCATCCTGAATGTGATGCAACATCCTAAGGTGTGAGTGCAACTCCTAAGTGTGATGCAACTCCGAGAGTGATGAAACATTCGAAGTGCAGCTTCCTGAAGGGTGATGCAGCACCCTGAGAGTGGAGTGCAACATTCGAGAGTGCAGCACCTGAGGGTGAGTGCAACATTCGAGAGTCAGCATCTAGGTGTGAGTGAAACATCCTGAGAGTTAGTGCAACATTGAATTGGTGCAACACCCTGAATGTGAGTGCAACATCTGAGATTGGGTGCAACACCTAAGAGTGAGGCAACTCCTAAAGGGTGATAACATTTGAGGTGCACTTCCGAGAGTTGATGCACATTTGAAGTCCCAGCTTCCTGAGAGAGGGGGGGCAACATTCTAAGAGTGCAATCCTGGAGTGGAGGGCAACATTTAAGGCCATCCTGAAGTGAGTGCAACTTCGAGGTGCAGATCCTGAAGTTTTGAACATTGGATGCGCCCCGAGAGTACGATTGCAAAAAATTTGAAGGCAGCTTCCTGAGATTGTGATGCGGCATCCTGAATGTGAGGCCATCCTGAGATTGAGTGGGGCATCCGAATTTTTAGTGGGGCATCCGAGAGTGTGAGTGCCACCCTGAGAGGTATGCGGCATCCTGAAGTGTAAAGTGCGGCATCCTGAATTGGTGAGTCGGATCTGAGAGTGCGGCATCCTGAGGTGCGGATTGAGAGTGCGGATCCTAAAGTGGATGAAGTGCGGCACCCTGAGATTGCGCACCCGAAGTGCGGCTTCCTGGGTGCGGCTTCCTGAATTTGTGGTGCAGCAAAAACCGAGAGGTGGTCAGCATCTGAGATGTGATGCAACATTCTGGAGTGAGTTTCCTGAGATGTGAGTGCGATTTTTGGGAGTGCGGCACCTAAAGGGTGTGGTAACTTTCAGAGTGCGGCTCCTGAGATTTGGAGTGAAAACATTCTGAGAGTGCGGCATCCTGGAGTGTGAGTGCAGCATCCTGAGAGTGTAAATGCACATCCTGAGAGTGTGAGTGCAGCATCCTGAGAGTGTGAGTGCAGCATCCTGAGAGTGTGAGTGCAGCATCCTGAGAGTGTGAGTGCAGCATCCTGAGAGCGCGAGTGCAACATTCTGAGAGTGCAGCATCCTGAGAGCGTGAGTGCAGCATCCTGAGAGTGTGAGTGCAGCATTCTGAGAGTGCAGCATTCTGAGAGTGTAAGTTCAACATTCTGAGAGTGCAGCATCCTGAGAGTGTGAGTGCAACATTCTGAGAGTGCAGCTTCCTGAGAGTGAGTGCAACATTCTGAGAGTGCAACATTCTGAGAGTGCAACATTCTGAGAGTGCAACATCCTGAGAGTGCAGCATCCTGAGAGTGCGGCATCCTGAGAGTGCAGCATCCTGAGAGTGTGAGTGCAACATCCTGAGAGTGTGAGTGCAACATACTGAGAGTGCAGCATCCAGAGAGTGTGAGTGCAGCATCCTGAGAGTGTGAGTGCAGCATCCTGAGAGTGCCGCATCCTGAGTGCGCGAGTGCAACATTCTGAGAGTGCCGCATCCTGAGAGCGCGAGTGCAACATTCTGAGAGTGCAGCATCCTGAGAGCGCGAGTGCAACATTCTGAGAGCGCGAGTGCAACATTCTGAGAGTGCAGCTTCCTGAGAGTGCGAGTGCAGCATCCTGAGAGTGCGAGTGCAGCATCCTGAGAGTGCGAGTGCAGCATCCTGAGAGTGCGAGTGCAGCATCCTGAGAGTGCGAGTGCAGCATCCTGAGAGTGCGAGTGCAGCATCCTGAGAGTGTGAGTGCAACATTCTGAGAGTGCAACATTCTGAGAGTGCAACATTCTGAGAGTGCAACATCCTGAGTGCGCGAGTGCAGCATCCTGAGAGTGCAGCATCCTGAGAGTGTGAGTGCAACATTCTGAGAGTGCAGCATCCTGAGAGTGTGTGTGCAGCTTCCTGAGAGTGTGAGTGCTGCTTCCTGAGAGTGTGAGTGCAGCTTCCTGAGAGTGTGAGTGCAGCATCCTGAGAGTGTGAGTGCAGCATCCTGAGAGTGTGAGTGCAGAATGTAATCCTTATTGAGGCACTGAATGGCTGTACTGTAAAGCGTAATGTGGCACTATATGACAGTATTTATTATTTATACACTGTACCAGGGGCGTTGCTAGGGTCCCAAACATCCGGGGCTCGGGCCCTTCGGTTTTTCTGAGTAGGGCTGGGTGCACACTGTATTTTTTTGCGTCTCATTGTGAACTGCGGATGTATTTTTACAGAGAAAAACCTTTGTATGTAGGCTCAGGAGAAATATAAGGGATTACACTGACGTTACATTTAGTGACTCACAGGAGACGTCTCTGAAGAGTTGTTCTCTTTCTCTTCTTCTTCTCCATCTGTCCCAGACGCCATGACACCTTCTCCCGTCCACAACTCTTCACTGAAAAAAGTACAAAACAAACATCTTAGACTCCTCATTTTATCAGCATTTCTCTACAATTTCCTATCGCTATACAAACTCCCCATCTATAGTGCCCCAAATGGTAATAATTACTCCCATGTAGGTAAATATTTGCCCCCTATAGCCAGGTTGTTGCCCCCTGTAGCCAGGTTGTAGCCCCCTTTAGCCAAGTAGTTTCCCCTTCTAGCCAGGTTACTGCCCTCTTTAGCTAGTTTGCTGCCCCCTTTAGGCGTAAATTGCCCCCTTACCATTTAATATGCTCCTTGTAGTCAGGTTATTAGCCCCTGTAGCCGAAAATTATGCCCCCCTGTAGCCAGTGATTTTCCCCCCCTGTAGCCAGTGATATGCCCAGCTGTAGCCAGTGATATGCCCCCCTGTAGCCAGTGATGCCCCCCCTGTATCAGTAGATGCCCCCCTGTAGTCAGTAGATGCCCCCTGTAGCCAGTAGATGCCCCCCGTAGCCATATGCCCCCTGTAGTCATTTAGTTGCCCCCTTGTAGCCAGTAGATGCCTCCCGTAGCCAGTAGATGCCCCCCTGTAGTCAGTAATGCCTCCTTATAGCCAGTACATGTCCCCTGTACCCAGTAGTTGCCCCCCTGTGTCATTTAGATGCCCCCCTTGTAGCCAGTAATGCCCCCCTGTAGTCAGTAGATGCCCCCTGTAGCCAGTAGATGCCCCCCATAGCCATTACTATGCCCCCCAGCCAGTAATATGCCCCCTTTAGCCAGTAGACCCCCCAAATTTAGCCATTAATATGCCCACTAGCCAAGTAATATGCCCCCCCTTACCAAAGTAGATGCCCCTGTAGCCAGTAGATGCCCCATAGCCTTTAAAATATGCCCCCCAGCCAGTAATATGCCCCCCCAGTAGCCAGTAGCTGCCCCCCTGTAGCCACATATGCCCCCAATAGCTAATAAAAATTAAAAAAAAAGCTACTCAGCTCAGCACGCTCCACGCGTCCAGGTCCTGCAGCTCGAGAACGGTGTAAGCGGTGTGATGTCATCACGCTGCTTACGCCGTCTCGCGGGGCCCGGGACCTCCTCGGCGGCAGGGCTGCCAGCTTAGAGGATCCCAGCGTCACAGGGGGGTGATGAAAGCGGCGCGTCACTCCCCCTGCGACGCTGAGGTGTATGTACAGCGCTTACCAAGCACCGTACATAAAAGGGGGGGGAAAACAGGACAGGTAACGATCCGTCCTGCCTCCTCCCCGACTGTGACTGCGCGGCCGCTGTGAAACGGCCATGCAGTAAGGCCTCGTTCACACGGCTTATTTTGCCGCGGATTGGCGCCGTACTCCGCGCCGGATTTGTGCTGCAGTACGGCGCCAATCCGTAGGAGTAATTACGGTAATCCACTGCTCTCATAGAGGAACAGTGGAATTTTGTCGCTCCTCCCCGCTCGGCGAATCCGCCGCGGGGGAGAAAGTGACATGAACATTATTTACCGGCGCGTACGCGCTGTAGATAATGACGTCTATGGGGCCGGGGAGCGGCGCCCCCCCCACGCTCCCGGCCCCGCCCCCGCCCGCCCCTTATTCACGCCGGATTTGCGAGCGCAATCCGGCTCACAAATCCGCCTGCTGTGCATAAGCCGTGTGAACAAGGTCTAAGAGATCGGCGGGCGCCGCCCGCACCAAGGACCGCAGAGACTCGGGGCACAGGCAGATTGATTCGGGGCTCGTGCGCCGAATGATTCTGCCTAGCGACGCCCCTGCACTGTATGGAGACATTCTATAGGTGTTAAAAACAGTCAAAGAGGACATAGGAATTTTTGGGAAATTCATTTCTGCTATTTTAGATACATGAAAGCTTGAGGTTTTTAGTGCACATTTTTGATCAAAGCTGTATAATCCCATCTGCTGACGACAAGGCGACCTCAATCCAGGTGGGAACCTACTGTATAATGTTACCTCTCTTGGTGCCTGTTCAGACCTTCACATTTCAGGGAGCGAAGATTCCAGCTATAACCTAATCTGATATAAAAAAAAAAAGCGTGTGTGGATGGGCGGAGTGCAAAAACCAAGATGGGGGCCAGATACTCCCCCGTGCAAAGAGCCTAAAAACATCGCTTGGTCTGCACATCCAAGAAGATTTTTCAGAAAAATGAGCACGGGCGCCCGGGGGTGCGGCAGCAAACACCACCCAATGTCACAGATCTGCACTAAGAAGCTCGCGTGTTCATGGACCGAAAGCAGCAGCAAAGCTTTTCTAATGATCCCGATGTCCCTTTGACTGTTTTTCGTGCTCGTGGAGCTGCTGGTATCGGGTGGGGTTTGCATTTTGCTGCTGCAGGCGCCTGTGCTCAATTTTCAGATTTTTTTTGGGGGGGGATGTGCAAACCAAACTCGGTTTGTAGATTCTATAGGTGTTGTATGGCAGTATTCAGTGGGCACTATATGGCAGTATTATTTAACACAGTATGGAACTAGTATATAGATACTGTAAGGCACTGTTATATGGGCCCTGCTATGTGAGAAAATACATCCTTTACTTATCTTGAGTAAAAAACTTGTGTTCATTACATTGATGTGTATAGAGACTGTGATTAGCAAAGTAAAGCTATCACCTATGTATCTATCTATCTATCACTATCTATCTATCTATCTATCTATCTCATATCTATCTATCTATCTCATATCTATCTAATCTATCTATCTATTCCCATCTATCTATCTATCTATCCTATCTATCTATCTCAATATCTATCTATCTCATATCTATCTATCTCATATCTAAACTATCTATTTTATCTATCTATCTATCAAATATCTATCTATCTCCTATCTATCTATCTCATATCTATCTATCTATCTCATAAACATCTATCTCATACTATCATCTCATATCTATCTATCTTTTCTATCTCTATATCAATCTATAATCTCATATCTATCTCTCTCATTTTCTATCTATCTATCTATCTCATATCTATCTATCTCACATCTATCCTATCTTATCTATCTACTCAATTATCTTTCATCTAACTCATATCTATTTTATATTTATCTACTATCTCATATCTATCTCATATCTATCTATCTATCTATCTCATATCTATCTATCTATCTATCTATCTCATATCTATCTATCTATCTATCTATCTCATATCTATCTATCTCATATCTATCTATCTATCTATCTCATATCTATCTATCTATCTATCTCATATCTATCTATCTATCTCATATCTATCTCTCTCATATCTATCTATCTATCTATCTATCTCACATCTATCTATCTCACATCTATCTATCTCATATCTATCTATCTCATATCTATCTATCTCATATCTATCTATCTATCTAACTCATATCTATTTCATATTTATCTATCTATCTCATATCTATCTATCTATCTATCTATCTATCTATCTATCTATCTATCTATCTATCTCATATCTATCTATCTATCTCATATCTATCTATCTATCCATCTATCTCATATCTATCTATCTCATATCTATCTATCTATCTCCTATCTATCTATCTCATATCTATCTATCTCATATCTATATATCTATCTCCTATCTATCTATCTCCTATCTATCTATCTATCTATCTATCTATCTATCTATCTCATATCTATCTATCTATCTATCTATCTATCTATCTATCTATCTATCTAGAAGAAAAAGGAGGAGACAAAGGAAGGCGCACAAATAGTGAAGCGTGTAAAACCAGGTTAGTTACAAACAATGCTTGTAGATGTCCACTAACCTGCTAGTGTTGTGCTAGTTAATAGAGGCACAACACTCATTAAGATTTATAGAAGAAAGTTCAAGCCTGAATTCCAAGATATACAGCAGCCAGCAGTCCTCCTCTCTCTGTAGGTCAGTACAGCGAGTTAAATATAAACGTGCTCTGTAAAAAATGAAGGACTTGCAGCGCACATAACACTACGGACTTTCCGATCACTTCAGTGGCTAAATGAAGCGCTTTATTTAGATACAATCAGCAAGCAATTCTACAACACTGACTAAACATTAAAACACTAGGGAAGCCTGCGTTACGCGTTTCTCGCCTACACTGGCGCTTCATCAGATGCATGATGGGAAGAGAAAGTTAGCGGTATTTATCATAGCATCTTGTCCCTTTTTGGATACAATGTATATTAGTATGCTGCTTCCAATTGGATACAATAAATCAGCGGTCCCCAACCTTTTTTCCACCAGGGACC
>JAODAL010037164.1:0-40765 GCA_025379985.1 Phyllomedusa bahiana | reverse complement strand
CACGTTGTTCGAGGAGTTATGTATAAAGGCATTTGTGCAGTGTCAGGGAGCAGAGTTAATACAGTAGCCCCGAAATTCAGTTTCAGGGAGCAAGTAAATACTAGCAGCCTGCTAGTTATATGAAACAGGATTGTTCGGGGAACGCCCGGGACCACCCCCCCCGCGCCCCTAGGGGGGGCGCGGCTGACCCGGCCCGGGGAATATTGATGCCTGGGCGGGTGGGCGGCGTGGCGGGGGGGGGCCCAAAAAAGCGGCGAGGTAGGGAACCTCCCCTTCCCCCCTGAAGCTCAGTACGCGGCGCGGGAAAACAGTGGGACGCCCGTCCCCTGCCTTCGTCAGAAACAGGGGCCGAACCGTGGACTGTTTGCGGCGTTATCGTGCGGGGGGTTTGCCGTTTTGGGGTGCGGGCTGGGGCCCCAGGGGCAGCCGGGGCCCGGCGCCGGCACCCAAAAATGATGAGGCACGGGGGCAGAAGGAGGGGGGGCTCGACCCCCACAAAGGTTGACCCTGAAGCACCCCGGGACTCCCGTCGCCAGGGAGCCCTCTTGGGACCCCCCGGGCCGGGTGGGAAAACGCGTCAGGCGGGGTGTGTCCCCGGGCCCCGGGGGGGAAATCCAGGGGGGCTGGCACCCCGCGGGGGGCGCGGGGCCGGGGGGCCCTGCCTGGCTCTGGGCCGGGGCCCCCCCTAGTCGTGCTTGGGTCCGTGGTCGCGGTGCCCCACTGGTGATGTCCCGGGCCGGGGGCACCCGGCAGCAGACGGCAGCTCGGAGGGCCCGCGTCACCGGGGAGTGGGGGCCCGGATGAGCGAGTGGACGGGCGGGGACGGTGGCCCTGGGGGTTTGACAAGAGGAGGGGGGGATCGCTCCCCAAGGCCTGGCATCCCCACCCCCATGCCAACGGCCTGCGCGGTCGGCCCCCCTCTGGGTTTAGAGGGCTTGGCCCCGGGGCCGGAGGGCACAGCGGAGGCCGAAGGCTTCAGGAAGAGGGAAGATTCCAGGGACGGCTGGGGGGTTCACACCCCCCACGCAGCGGTGAGTGTTTTCCTTGTCAGGCTTTTTTCCTTTCTAATGCGGGGTTAGCGGATCGGGGGAGCGGGGGTGTACAGCATCGAGCGCGGGGGGTACGGGCGGGGGGGCGGGGTGTAGGGGGGGTGAGGCGGGGGCCCCCTGGCGGGGCTTGCGTAAATTTGCGGGGGGCTTTTTTGAGGATGGGGGAGGGGTGTCGCCGGTGGTGCCTGGGTTTCTCCAGCCCCAAAGGGGGTTGGGCCGAGCCTCGAGGGGGCCGGGGGAGTGCTGGGCAGGGGGTCGGGCGAGTGTCACGGTTTCAGTGCAGACGGGAAAAGGGAAAACCTGGGGGAAAGCGTCGGTTAGATGATCGTGCCGGGGCGGGTCATGTTGTTTGAGGGGCCCCTGGGGGCCATTTGAAGAAAAGGGTGAGGAGAAGATAGCGAAAGACGAATAGTGGAGATTTTTTTCCCCTTTTGCCCCTGGAGAAGTTTAAATCTAACAAGGGTAAGAGGAGAAAGTAAAAAGGAGGAGAAGAGAAACGTCGGTGGCCTTGAAACCGCGACTTCACAAAGGGTTGCAGGCGTTTGCTATCTTAGCAAGCGTCAGGGGGAGAAAGGCCGGAGAATTGTTGGGCATTATTTGTTATATGGATCGATGGTGAGGAATAGGGCGTGGGGGGGAATGGCTTGGCCCCTTTGACGAGAAATTCCGGAAAAGGGAAGGCGGTCCGTCTTCTATAGGGGGCCACAAGGACTTTGGGCCTATGGTTGCGGGTGAGGCCCCCGACCAATTTTGGGACCCTTTTCAGGGGGGCCGGGTTTTTTTTCCGGCCAAAGGGGAGGGCGGGTGGACCGGACAGCGGGCGTCAGGGGCCCAAAAGGGCGGAGCGTTTGGCGTTTAATAGGGGCCAGTGAAATTCGGAACCCGGCGCCGTTTCAAAACGTCTGTTCATTCTGCGGGGCCCCCCTTCATCAGTTCAAATGCTTCAAAAAAGGAGGTGAAAGGGGGAGCTCAGGGGGCCAGGGGTGACCCCGGTGAGGCTTGCGCGATGGTTCGTATCTGGACAGATACCCGGTTAGGGGGGGCGCGCGTTTTTTGGGGGAAGGGTTTTGGGAGGGGGTTCGGGATTCCCCCCCCGGGCCCACATTGTTCCTTTTTCCTTGGGGAAATTTTGAGGTCAGCTGGGGAGCATCCTGCTTAGTGGCGGGAAGCTCAAAAAAGGGGTGGCTGGGGGCAGGGATGGCGGGGCCTTTTGGGAAACCCCCTTTTCCCGAACTGGTAGTGCCCCCCCTTGGGAGTCGTGCCTAAAAAGGCCGAACAAGTTTCGGCTCCCCACATTTGTCGTCCCAAAGGGGAATGGGGTGAAGAGGGGATTTCAAGAGTTGTGTTCGTAGTGTATATTTCTTTTGACGGGAAATTCCCCCTGGTCCGGCTTTTGGGGAGGATCTTTAATGGCGAAGACTGACATGAGTCGGCTTTTTCGTCGCTGCCAGTTCACGAAGATATTTGAGGTTTTGGGGTTTTGTTGGGGGGTCATTTTTTTGTAATCTTGTTCCCTGGGGTGCCCCTTTTTGTGTGCCTATTTTGGGGGTTTAGCTCTTTCTTAGAATGGGTGGTGCGCGATGTTTTAGGCTTGGTTTTATCTTTATTTTTGGAGACTTTTTGTGGGGGCTGGCGGGGTCCCCCGAATGTGGCTCTCTGTGCGGCGTGCGAGGGGGGTGGGGTCTTTTTGGGGGGTTGTTAGCGGCCGACAAGACGGAAGGGCAAAGTCTGTTGAAATTTTTGGGGGATCTGATCGACTCTGTTAAGAGGAATCAGGTTGCCGGGAGGAAAAATTTGGGGTTTTTTGATTTGGGTTGGGAAGGCATGTCCTTACCAAGATTCGCTTGGGGATTTACAGTCCTGTTGGGGAAATGTTTTGCATGCGGGATAGTAGGGGGGTTTTTTGTGGGCTTGGGGTCCCAGCGGTCGGGGAACCACTCTTTTTGTGGGTTTGAATGGGGCCGGGGTTTGGAGTGTGGGTGTTTTTTAGTGGTGGTCTTCTTTTTTTCGGGAAGGCTGTCAACCAAGAGATTGAGTTTTTCCCGGGATGCGGGGGCAGTCAGGGTTCTGCAATTTTGGGGAAAGGGGGTGTGCGGCTCGTGGCCGCGGATTGGGTCGGGCTGTCGTCGTGCGGGAATTGGCTTTTTGGGGCTGTTTTCCCTAGTAGTGGCAGGGAGCTGTGGGGGGGGGCAGTTTTCGGGGACCGGAAGTTTGTTCTTTGCGACAACTTGGAGTAGTTCGGCCTCATAGCTTAAACCCGGGCGTGCCTCCCGTGGTTCGCCCGTTGCGATTTTTGGTTTTGGTGCTGGAAATTGAATTCATGGTAAGGCATTAGTGCCTGGGTTTTGAATTCGATGGGGTTTTCCTCTCTGTTTTTAGTGGGGGGCGATTCCGGAATTGGCTCGCGGGGATCTGCAATCGGGGGGGAATGCCCCAGTCATCTTTGGGCCGGGGGCCCTTTGAACGCCGATCACTATTTCGGTCTTCATGTCGGTGGGGACCGGGCCGCTTATAAACAAACCGGGGGACGGTGGGAGACTGGGGGGCGGCTTTTTGGGGGCGGCATCGGGTGAGCAGGATCGGTGCCTTGCTGTGTTTTCTGGACATTGTCGAGGGAGGGGGGGTCGGTGCTAGATCCCCTAGGTTCGTGGCCGGGTTGGCCTTCGGGGTTTTTAAAATGGTAGGATGCGGGACGTGACGAAGGACTTCGTCTGCCGGGGTTTGCGGGGGACAGGAGGGGGGGACGGGAGGGACGGAGGGGGACGGTGGTCTTTGCACTCCTTAGCGGGTAGGGTGGGGTTGGTGGGGGTTGCCGCGCGTTTACGAATTGATTGTTCCGTCCGCGTTGGTTGGCTTTTTTGGGGGTTTAAGGGTAGGGGAGTGGGGTCCCCCGTATCCCGGGGGGAGTCTGCAGGCGGAAGATTTGGGTGTCAGTGGGGGCATGGTCGTTTTTTTGATTTGGCGTTTAAAAAAGGACCAGTCGGGCAGGGCAGAAGGGAGTTTTTCGAGGGTTCCAGGGGTTTTATTGTCCGGGGGACGAGTGCTGGCTTTTTTGGCCTTGCGGGGGTCCAAGGTGGGGCCCCTCCTGGCCTGAGGATGGGGCCTTTGTCTCTCATTTTCAGTTACGGCGTGTTCAGGAGATGTGTGAACATTAGGGGTTTAATCCGAAGGATTTTGCCCACACTCTTTTTTGGATCGGGGGGCCGGAGGCTGCATTGGGGTTTGAGCCCTGAGGGGAACCCGGTTGGGCGATGGGTTTAGATAGATAAAAGGTTATGTGCGGCCAAATTGATCTTTAGAATGGCGGGGGGGGCTCAAAAGGGGGTTGGGGGGCGTATTTTTTATTGTTTTCCTTTTTTTTGTCTTTTTGCTCGTTCCCCTTCCTCGTTTGGGTCCTAGGGGATTGTACCCATTGGGAGCCGGCGTGCGGGAATTCGGCAAATGGGCGCCAGCTGGGATTTTAGGAGTGTGGGCGGGTTCGTTGGCGGGGAGGCGAGGGATGCGGTGGATGGGTGTTGTGCCCGAAGTCATGCGTTTTGCCCCCTTTAGAGAGACATCCGGACATTCTGGTTTTGATTTGGGGGGCGGGGGGTGTTAGGCTTGGGGCCTCCAGGAGTAAGCGGAAAATTAATTTTGACCTTTTGCGGTTGTGGTGGTTTCCTAATATGATCATTGTTTGGTCGGACATTGTGTTCCGGCATCATTGGAGGGGGGCTCGCTCAGGGATAGTTTAATAGGGCACGGGTGAAAGGGGGGAACCCCTCGGGGCAGGCTTTGTGGCCGGAAAAGGGGGAGTGTTCTTCGGGCATTTGGAACTAGAGTCAGGAAAGGGAATTTCTGGAGGGTTTACGGGGTTTTTATTTGACGCAGAGGGGTAAAATTTTTGGGGGTTGGGGATACAAGAAGGTATCGAAAGGGGAATTTGGGTTGTGGGGGGCCCGCATGAGAGGTGTATGGCCCCGCTCGGTGGCGGCAGGGGGTTTTTGGGTTGGAGGGGAGTTTGGGTGAGGAAATCTTAGGGATATGCTTCCCGTTTTTGGTCACATTACCCCCCCTGGCGAAGGTGGGGCTTTTTAGGCTGGTATCCCTGGAGAGCGAAATTGGGCAGCCCCTAAAGTATGGCTTTTTGGACCTCCAAATCAGTGGAATTTCGGCGGGGGTAAGATTTTTTGTCCCCTTCGGGGATTTTGGTCGCCCCGGGTTTTTTTTGCTCCCAAAGGCCCCTGCCCCATGGGAAATTTGGAGTTTGCCTGGTTGATATTGGTTGATTATTGATTTTAGTTTGTATGTTTATTTTTGGTGGTTTTTAATAATTTATTATATTTTATGCAAATTTTTGTTTATGTTGTATTTTGTTTTTGAATCGGTGCTTGGGCCCTTTATTTCCCAAAGGTGGTCTGTTATTTAATTTGGGAAGTGGTCACGGGCAGCGAGAAAGTGGTAAGGGGGGGATGGGGGTTGGGGGGGTGGTTGGTGGTGGGGGCGACAAGCCTCAGTGTTGCCAGGGTCTGTGTCAGAAAGAAGAGTTATATATGGAAGCATCAGTTTAGTCTCAGGGAAACGAGTTTTGGGGTTTCAGAAGCATATTCAGCTTTAAAGAGAGGTTGTGTACAGCAAAACACACTATTCAGGTTAGGGAGGTTAAATTTAAAAATAATGCCAACTCTCCCGTTTTTGGCGGGGGGTCCCCCCCCCCCTCCGGGGGAGTTGGATTCTCCCCGCCTGAGGCGGGGGGGTCCCTTTAAATTACCCCGGCGCAAAAGTAGCGCTGGTGCGTACTCTTCGCCCGGGACCGCCCTACAGGGGGTGAAGCGGCCCAGCGGCCACTCACCCCCGCGGGCCAGTGCGGGAGGAGGAGGAGGGATCCTCCCTCCTCTCCCCGATGTACGGCGCCCCGGGGGTCGCCGTACTACAGGTCAACGGGAGGGGGGAAGTGACGGCGGCGGCAGGGGAGTGACGCGCGGCTGCTTCACTTCCCCCTGCACCGTGAGGGAGCGGTCGGGGGGTGCCGGCTGCAGGAGCCTGGTAAGGTAAGTGGATTTTATTATTTGATTTTTATTAGCTTTAGGGGGCTCTACCTGGCTAACAGAGAGGGCAACTACCTGGCAACAGAGGGGGCACTACCTGGCAACAGAGGGGGCACTACCTGGCAACAGAGGGGACATCTACCTGCCAACAGCGGGGCAACTCCATGCCAACAGAGGGGGCACTACCTGGCAACAGAGGGGACATCTACCTGGCAACAGAGGGGACATCTACCTGGCAACAGAGGGGACATCTACCTGGCAACAAAGGGGGAACTACCTGGCTAACAGATGGGGGCACTACCTGGCTAACAGATGGGGGCACTACCTGGCTAACAGATGGGGCATCTACCTGGCAAACAGATGGGGGCACTACCTGGCAACAGATGGGGGCACTACCTGGCAACAGAGGGGGCTCTACCTGGCAACAGAGGGGACATCTACCTGGCAACAGAGGGGACATCTACCTGGCAACAGAGGGGACATCTACCTGGCAAACAATGGGGGCACTACCTGGCAAACAGATGGGGGCATCTACCTGGCAAACAGATGGGGGCACCTACCTGGCAAACAGATGGGGGCACCTACCTGGCTGACAATGGGGGCACCTACCTGGCTGACAATGGGGGCACCTACCTGGCTAACAATGGGGGGCACCTACCTGGCTAACAAAGGGGGGCATCTACCTGGCTACAAATTTGGCTCTACCTGGCTACAGAGGGGGCATCTACTTGGCTACAAGGGGGCATCTACCGGCCTGTAAGGGGCACTACCTGGTTATGGGGGGCTACTACCTGGCTATAAGGGCATCTACCTGGCTTTCTTCCAAAGCCGTTATGCAGTTAGGTGGAGTGGGTGTGGCTTTTTTGAAGGGCGTGGCATACCAACAAGATGGGCGTGTCCATGCAAATTTTTGCCGCGGCGCGCTACGCGCGCCGCCCACTAAATTCTCCTGCTTTTTCATTTTCGAAAGTTGGCAACTATGATTATAACAAAGACAGTTCTCAGTGTCAGGTAGCAGATTTATGTGTAGCAATCACACTGTTCAATGCCAGAAAGCCAGTTTTAATGCTGCAGGTAGGCTATTCAGTTTCAGAAGGCAGAGGTATCAGTAGCAGGAACAGTGTTCAGTGCCAGGGCATAGAATCATGTGCAGCCAGCCTGCTATTCAAAACCAGGAAGTGAAGGTCTCTCTAATATGGCCACTGCCATGTGGGGGCTTGCAGGAACTCCTGCTGTTTATGGAGCCACTACAGTCTGTGTGGACGTATCTCAGCTTCTGTGTTGTCCTGGGCTGGCTCACGGGTCCTGCTGTGGATGAGAGCACCCTGTGCTGAAGGAGAGGTGCCAAAGGATCAGTCCTCACTCTGCAGCAGAAACACTGCCAGGCTGCAGGTAGAAGGGGATGCAGAGCAAAGGATTCCGGTCCTGAGAGAGTAGGAACGCCAAGTTATAGCAGGCTGAAACAAGCTGGGGAAGGTCCAGAGGCAGTCCGGTACCAGTGTTGGGGTTTATGTGCACAGCAAAGGGGTTTAGTTGGGCAGATTAGATCTTCTCTCCACAGAGCTCTCCCTCTATGCAGCCGATGCCATTAAGGTCCAGGCCACGCCCCTCTTCTGTATCCAAATTTAAGTACAAGGTGGCTATTTGAAAAAAAATCGGGTGCACATAAGTGCAATACAGCTATTTAAAAGTTATACGGAGAACAAAAGGTGGTTTTTGCACCAATGAAATACAACAACAGTTACTACAAAATTTCTGTATCCAAATTTAATTTAAAGGTGGCTCTTTGAACAAAACTGGGGGGCACCAAAGTGCAAAACAGAAATATAAAAGTTATACAGATAAGAAAAGGTAGTTTTTGCACCAATGAAATACACCAACAGTTACTAGAAAATTTCTGTATCCAAATTTAAGTACAAGGTGAAACTTTGAACAAAACTGGGGTGCACCAATGTGCAATACAGCTATTTAAAAGTTTTACTGATAACAAAATTTGTTTTTTTCACCAATGAAATATACCAACTGTTACTACAAAATTTCTGTATCCAAATTTAAGTACAAGGTGGCTCGTTGAACAAAACCGGGGCGCACCAAAGTGCAATACAGCTATTTAAAAGTTATACGGAGGGACTTCCGGGGGCGGGGCATTACGCATGGCCGCATTTTACAATGGCTCCTGCTGAAGACATCAACATCCATAAGATATATCGGCCATCTGAGCTTCCAGACCCATCAAACATCGGGGGAGAATAGCCAGAGAACCGACAAGCACAGCGGTGAAGCCATTTCTCTGTTTGACCCGGGAGTCTGCGTCGGTGAGAAGCACCGTGCGAGGCCTGCCGCCCGCAGCCAGACCCAGCGGCCATCTTGGCTACACATCACCCTCGGGACTACTGATCCGGAACACAGGAGTGTGGACTCTGAGCCCCGCCGCTGACAACCGCACGGCGGGAGATTGTGCGAGGAGAAGCACTTCTCTCCACCTCACCCTGCCCGTCGGCAGCGGAGACCCCGCGGGACTGCCAGCGTGCCGCCGGAGACCGCCTCTCTGTGTGCGCTACACGGATAGGTGTGCGCGGTCCTCGGGCTCGGCGGCCTGCTCCCGGGAGCGCATCTTGGTACACGGGATACTGAGGACGGCGCCGACACCGCTGCGGGACACCCGCCAGCCGTACGCAGAAACAGCGGGACAGAGGTACTCCTGACTAAGATCCTGCGATCTCCCACACCACAGAGGTCAGTGCTGGGGACATAGGGAGGCTGGGACAGCTGCCAGCAACGCCACAGGCTGGACACTACATTAGCCTTGGGCCATAATTCAGCCGCCCTCCACATCACACCTAGCCAACCTAGCTACAACGGACAGAGAATGGCCATTGTGATTTACAGCAGCCTTCCTCTCCTGTGGCTGCCTGCTTGAGCGGTCTCCCTGCACACCCACCGCAAGTGCTCTCATTAACAAAAAGCATTGAGCCCCTGCCTGTGACTGTCTCTGCTGTAATTGACATTCTTGGCTATATATGCTTTACCATACAGAGACTCTTCATTGCCTGAAATAGTCACAACCCTATCCAAGGAGAAACAGCGGTGAGGGTTCCCCCCTCCTCAATTGCGCAGATCAGTTGGCGGGATCATAATCCCTGCTGACAATTTAATGTCAAAATTACAGTGACTCTGCTACTATTTGCTGTTCAACGGTAGCCCAATTGGCCACGCTTCTATATAACAATTTTTGGAGGACTGTGGATATCTACAGACACTGTGGGCTACTACACCTCCTCTGATTACTCACACCGTCACAGGCCGGTCACTACATCAACCTGGTGCCATCTTGACACAGCCGCCCGCCACATAGCAACTAACCGACCTGGCTAAAACAGACAGAGAACTGCCATTGTGATCTACAACAACCTTCCTCTATTGTGACTGTCTGCTTGGGTGGTCTCCCCTCCCCCCCCCCCTTCCCCACCCACCGCAAGTATTCCCATTAACAGTAAGCATTGTGCCCTTGACTGTCCCTGCTGTGATTTGCACTCCTGGCTAAATGTGCTTTGCAAAACATAAGCTTCCCATTGCCTGCGCTGGTGTCAACCCAAACGAAGGAAAAATCACAGGGAGGATTCCCCCCCCTCCTGCTCCCCGCTCTCACAAAACCGTGGGTGGGATCCCAGCCCCTGCTGTGAACAACACCAATTTGATGTTAGAATTAAAGTGACTCTGCTGCCATCTGCTGTTCTAGGATAACTCGCTTGCCAACACTTTTATATAACAATTCCTGGAGGACTGTCGCCATCTAGGGGCACTGTGGGTTACTACACCTCATCTGATTCCTCACTCACTGCTCCTCTACGAAACAGAGTAACAACGAAATATCAGGGCATAAACCAACCCAGGTCCGACCTGAAAACACCTTACCCCCTCTGCTAAATAGGGGAGACGACTACTACCACTATACCTAATGATGTAGATCACCTAAGATAACCTGTGGCTCCACTGCCACCTGGCCACCATTATATCCCGAGGGCACCACGTGAATCATATGTCAAATTAATCTTTCTCTCCTCGTCCATACCCCCAACAGCGTGGGACATCTCCAAACTTCAACATTGATCCGACCTTTATGATCCCTGTGCCTGTCTGAGTTGCTCCAACTGGACTGACCGCTGCTCATCTTGCGCATCTCATCAGAGCTGTCTACAACAGTATGTACAAATACGTCCGCAAAACAAACAGAACACCCCGCTCAAAAGGCAACAACTCCAAATCACTATCAACTGCACCTGCGTACATTGCTCCCAAAAAACAACCAGTGCAGTACAATCAACCACGAAGATGAGCTTGCCAACCCGTTACTCTCCCTCACTATCTGAGGGAGAACACTCCCCGACCTATACCTCTTCCCCATCGACCTCAACCCCAAACACTGTGATGCTGTCTGACGTTGCCTCGGTGGCACATGAGGTCTCAAAGCTGATTCTCCCAGCATTGGACAAACGCTTTGATATCATACAAGCATCTATCAACGCTGCACTTGCACAAGTTACAAGTAACTCCCAGAAGATTGAGGAACTGGAGACCCGAACAAGTGCAGTAGAGGACGAAATGACATGCATTTCTGAGACATCCGCAACAAGCCGAACCCTGATTGACAGTCTGAGAGACAAACTGGATGACTTAGAAAACAGGGAGCGCCGAAATAATTTGCGGTTTATAGGGGTCCCTGAATCTGTCACGCCGGACTCCCTGGCCTCCTATCTTTCAACAAACATTGCCCAAGCCTTGGAACTAACCATCCCCACTGACCAACTAGTGATCGAAAGAGTACACCACATGGGAGTTCAGCGGGACCAACGAGACTGCCCACGCCCGGTCATTGCAAAGTTCCTCAATTGGACTGTGAAGGAGGCTTACCTAAAAGCGTATCGGCGAAAATGTAACCTTACTGTCAGTGGCAACAAAATCTTAATTTTTCAAGATTTTTCTATACAAGTCACCCAGCGCAGGAGGGCGTTTAATGATGTTTGCAGCTACCTCCATACCAACAACATACGTTTTCAACTCCTATACCCTGCCAAATTGAGAGTAACCATAAATGGACAGACCTCCACATTTGACGACCCAGAGGAGGCCCGCTGTCGCCTACTTCCCGAGGCAGCAGATTGATTTTGACATAGCAGGATGTCACACCATTCACCGCAACAGCAGATGGACATGGACACCACTTACACTTATATTATTCGACCTGGTGACCTGAGACAATGCACACCTTTCACTACACCTACTACAAGGTGGGCTGTGGAACCCCATAGACGTTGCCCTTTGAAGTAAATGCCAAGTAACTGGCATACAAATTGTGAGACAAATTTAAGGTCTCAACTAGTTTATTGTTTCGTAGTTATAACAATGTTTACAGCTCTGTTTACTGTGTTTATGTTTTACACGTATATGTTGATGCAATATCTAAACTTTGTATCTTACCACATCTCTGGCCACATACAAGTTATTGTAGGATTCCCGGAAAACGCCGGGCTAAACACTGTTGGATGGTCTCCCGTCGTGGTTTCCCCCTCTACCACAAACAATGGAGGACAGAGGCGCTCGCTGGGACGCCTGATGGACTCCAACGCATGAGCTTAATACTCTGATAGTCTTCCACTGTCATGATCCAGGATGAGTCCTCCAACAACAGAACGGAGCTGTCAACCCCAGTATCTCTTAAGCTTCTCTCCTGGAACACGGCTGGATTAAACACTCCAGAAAAACGGAGGAAAGTTTTAACACACATCAAAAGATTGAAAGCTGACATTATTTTCATACAGGAAACCCACTGGAAGTCAGAAAACTACGTGCCTATACGGGCTCCCTGGCTAGATCCCCCAATGACAGCCAATTATATCTCCAAATCGCAGGAGAGGACTAGTTCAAAACACTGAGGAAAAATACTTAGACCCAGAAGGCAGATTTATTTACACACGAGTCGCCATTGCACACAAAATTTACACACTTGTTAACATTTATGCCCCAAATAGTCCCAATGCAGACTTTTTTTCAGATATATCGACCTTCATTCTGTCTAGATCTCATCCTAACCTAGTTCTAATGGGAGATTTTAATCTGGCCCCTACGGTTAACTTGGACAGATCAGGCAGTAGAGGGGAAAACGACCTAATACACCGGTCCTTCAAAAATCTGTTGGAGAAATTGGACCTTTTTGACCACTGGTGGGCGACCAACCCATCTACCAGGCAATACACCTTTCATTCCCAGGCTCATTACTCTTTTTCTCGCATAGATATGGCCCTATTTGCCTCGACGCTCTACCCGGCTGTGATGTGTTCCCGCATCCACCCGATAGTAATCTCCGATCACGCACCCATTGAGGTTTCACTTCGAATCTCGGAACAGATCGCTGGCCCACGTATTTGGCGATTCCCAAGCTATTTGGCGGATTCGGATGATTTCAGAAACTTCCTGAAAGTCCACTGGACTCAATTTCTGGAAGACAACCACCCTCAGACACAAGACACATCTCGAATGTGGCTTACTGCTAAAGCGATGATGCCGGGGCACATTATCGGATACACCTCTCTACAACGGGCAGCCCACCACAAGAAATTCCAAGAACTACACAATAGTCTAATAGCGGTTCAAGATGAACACTCCTCTCTAGGCACCCCAGACTCTAAAAAAAAATATATAGAGGCCCAAACACTATTAAACACCTTTCTCTAGGGTTCTGCCCAATCCCACATTAGAACGCAACAAAATTAAGTCGACCGATGGGGATACTGGGCTGGCAAGTTACTGGCAGGTTTGACTAAACCTTGGCAGCTAAGACCCCCTATTCCTGCTATTAAATCACCCACTTCCTATACACTCATTACCAAACCAGAAGACATCGAAAAAGCCTTTACCGACTTCTACGAGGCTCTCTATAGCGCCGAACCATACGACTCTTCCAAAGTCTCCTCCTTTCTTGCCCAGATTCATATGCCGAATCTAACCTCAGACCAGCGAGAATCACTCAAAAAAGAGATCTCAGAGGATGAGGTAAAGCTGGCCATCACACAATTTGCAAACGGCAAAACCCCGGGACCTGACGGTTACTCCGGGGAATTCTATAAGTTACTAAAAACTGAACTTCTGCCCCTTCTTACGAAGCTTTATAATGATATATACCTAAACTCTACAATAGTAGACACCTTCTTTGAGTCTCGTACTTTTTTTATACGAAACAAAAAAAAGCCCCTTCTTTGGCTGATACCCCCCCAATCTCCTTGCAAAATCAAAGATTAAAAAATTTCTAGCAAAAGTCATACTTGTAGACACAGTCAATTTTCCCCCACATCTAATTCCCCCCCTCCAGAATGGCTTGATTTCCAATAGGCAGGGACGGAAGTTAAAAGGCTGTCGGCGATGTCCGCCCAATGGGGAGCACCCGGGTTTTGGCCCCAAGTCCGCGCCGAAAAAAAACCCATAAATTTCCCAACCAGTGCTCCCTTTGGCAAAGAATTTGGGGCCCGTTCCAAGCTTTTTGGCCCCCAAACCAATCCAATCCTGACCGCCTTTCTTTTAAGGGGGGCCCGCATCTCCCACATGAATTTTTTAAGGCCGAAACAGGGTGCCCCGCTGTCCCCCCCCCCTTTTTAATTTGCTTTGGACCCCTGCTTTACCTATCTTGCAGTCCCCCTTTTAAAAAGGAATTCGAGGCCCGGGTCTGGAGCTGAAGGTGTCGGCATATGCGGATGCCTGTGTGTTCTGTTGACCCGGAGACCGCTGCCGCCCATACTGTGATATCAATCAAGGGGTGTTGAGGGGGTTTTCACAATTAATGGGAAAAAAAGGGGGCTTGCCATAAAAAGGCCCGACTAGGGTCTTGGTCAATTTTTTAAATGTGCAAAACCCTCATTGAAGTACTTGGGCTTTTGGGGTTTCCCGACACCCACAAAAAGTTTACTCGGAAACTTTAATAAATACCTGGAGAAACTCACAGCGAACTACAGGGTTGGGCCAAATTCCGCTTCCTTAGGGGCAGTGAAACCTTAAAGATGATAAAATTTTCCCGCGTCTGTGTACATTTTCCCATATGCCCATCTATCGTCACGCCCGTGCCATTTCCCTGCCCTTACCTGGGGCCTTGTGCAAACCCGCATGTACCTATGTTCCTTGGATCTGGTTCCCTGTCGCGCAGCGTCCTGTACCGTGCTTATCACCGTGATGCTGTGCGGCTTTTTTGCGGTCATGCGTCCCCCATCTTGGTGCTCCCTGATTCCCGTCTCTTAGAGGGGGGCGGCCCCATCTTCCCCTTCCCTTTTTTCCCCGTGTGCCGGGGGGTTGGGGGTTTCCCCTGCCCAACCCCTCCACCTGGGTTTAAAAGCCTGTTCTCCAACCCCGCCCGATCCTTGTTGTTGTTGTTGGTCTTATTGTAGTCTGTTGCTGTGTGGTTTCTGATCTTGTTTGTTTGCAGTCCGGGTGCCGTGTGGTTTTTGTGTTGTGTCTTTGTAGTTTCCTTTCCTTGTTCTCTCCCGGGTTCCCGCCCCGGTCATGCCTTGGTTTCTTGCCCGATTTAGTTAAGTTCTCTTTTGTTTTGGTGTCTTCATCTGTCTTTTTTTGTTCCCTTTACCTTTTGTTAAACCTCCCGTTTGGCGTCTGTTTTGTCCTGTCTTTGTTTGTACCTGCACATATTATTTCTTTTCGCTTTGTCTCTGTTCTATTTTGTTGGTGCCCAGCATTGGGACTTCCCGGCCCGTCTGGTCAGCTGCCACGGGGGATGCTCTGAGGGGAGCACCTGGTGGCGTTGGGGTCGCCAACCCTTTCCCCTAAAGGGTTGGAAAAACCCCTGCCCCCCTGGCCCCTTATTGTGCCCTCGGGGCAAGCCCGGGAATGGCCGTGGGTCCATACCGCTTTCTGTTAAAGTGGATCAGGCCATGGACTCCCCTGACATTTTGCCTTTTTTTTTGGTCCCAAGTGGGGTTTTTGTTTTGGCTGTCTCTTTTTGTTCTGGGAGTGTTTTTTTTTTTTTTTGGGGTCTTTTGGTTTTGGGAGTGCTTGCCCCCTAACCCCTTTGAGTCCCCCTGGTTACGGGTTGCCCGGCCTTCTGAGTCCCCCTGGGTTCGGTCTCGCCCTGAGCCTTTTGAGTCCCCCTGGCTTACGGTCTGCCCCGGCCCTTTGAGTCCCCGTGCTTTCGGTCTCCCCCCTGAGCCTTCTGAGTCCCCGTGGCTTCGGTCTCGCCCTGAGCCTTTGGTCCCCGTGGCTTACGGGCTGCCCGAAACTTTATCCCCCTGGCTTACGGTCTTCCTGAGCCTTCTGAGTCCCCGGGTTACGTCTCGCCCTGAGCCTTCTGAGTCCCCGTGGCTTTCGGGCTGCCCTGAGCCTTCTGATCCCTGTGGCTTACGGGCTCGCCTGGCTTTGGCCCCCTGGCTTACGGCCTCGCCCTGGCCTTCTGGTCCCCGGGGCTTACGGGCTCGCCTGGCCTTCTGGTCCCCGGGTTACGGTTCCGCCCTGAGCCTTCGAGCCCCTGGTTATGTCTCCCTGAGCCTTCTGAGTCCCCGTGGCCCTTTTGGTCTCCCCTGGCCCTTTTTAGTCCCCCGGGTTCGTTCGCCCTGGGTTTCCCTCCCATTTTTCCTAGGCTCCCTTTGTTCCCCCCTGTGCCCCCCATTTCCTAGGGTTTTTCCCCAATGGCTGTGCGCCTGTTTGGTTTTTGGGGGTTTCCCCCGGGGTTGTTTTCGGTCCCCGACTAGGTGGAATTTCCCTTTTTTTTGGGGTTGGAGGGGGGAGGGGGCTTAAGGGGGGGGTACTGTCCAGTCCGTCCCCCGTTCCCGTCTTTTGCTGCAGCCTTGTGCGAAAACCGCTTTTCCTATGTTCCCATCGCAGATTGGTTCTGTCGCTGTGAGCGCTCCGTACCCCGCTTTCTCCCTGTGATTGCTGTGGGCTTTCTCATGTGGTATGCTGCTCCTCCATCTTGGCTGCTGCCTGATTCCCTGTCTTATAAGGGCGGCGGCCACATTTCCCCTTCTTTTTTCCCCAGTGGCCCGGGGGTTTGGGGTTCCCTGCCAATTCCCCCACCACCTTGGGTTTAAACCCGCTTCTCTCACCCCTGCTGATCCTTTTGTTGTTTTGTGTCTTATTGTAGTCTGTTGCTGTGTGGTTTCGATTTGTTTGTTAGCAGTCCGGTGTGGGTATGTGTCCCCTTTTTTGTCTGTGTCTTTGTGAGCTTTCCTTGCCTTTTTCTTGCCCGGTTTTCCCGCCCTGGTCATGCCTTGGTTTTTGCCCGGGGGTTTAGCTTAAATCTTGTTATGTTCTTGGTGTCTTCGTCTGTCTTTTATTGTTCCCCTTTACCTTTTGCTTATCCTCCTGTTTGGCATCTGTTTTGTCCTGTCTTTGTTTGTACTTGCACATATTTACTTCTTGTCTGCTTTGTCTCTGTTCCTATTCTGTTGGTGCCTAGCATTGGCACTTCCGGCCTGTCTGGTCAGCTGCCACTGCTGGGGACTGCTCTGAGGTAGCACCTGGTGGCTGTTGGGGTCAGCCAACCTTACCATCTAAGGCTCTGTGAAGATACCCATGCCCGATGGCCACTTAGTTGCGCCCTCGGAGCAAGCCCGGAAGTGGTCCAGTGGGTCCACTACCCGCTTGTCTGTTATAGTATCTCAAAATCAAGGACGAAAAACTAATTCTGAAACATTATACGTTATTCATTTGGAATAATAGGAGAGCCCGTATCCCAACACATGTCCTATCTCAGCGCAAACTAAACTGAGGCCTAAACCTACCACACATAAAACTATACAACCTAGCAGCACTGTGGAGACTTAGACTGGACACAAAACACCAATGTCTTCACTGACTGCCCCCTAGATCAGGCATTTTGTCCCGGCATCTCCTTGATCAATTTTCTCCACTCTCCCTACAGTAACTTGCTTCCCTCTATAAAAGAGAATTTACTTCTCATGTCAGTCTGGAGAACCTGGCATAAGATCCGACAATTAAAACATCTACACCCCGAACAGTCCCTAACTCGTTCCATATTGCAAAACCCAGACGTCCAGTCAGGCACCCCCCATAAGATCTTTTACACTTGGCATGAGCAAGGCCTAACACACCTATATCACTTTATCAACCCTAATGCCAAGAGACCTCTCACGATACCAGAACTGCAACAATTATATCCGACAATACAGATACCCTTCTTCAATCATTTACAACTAACAAGTTATTTACATAAAGTGAGAGATGACATGCCGGAAAACGACTGGGAATCTGACTTTGACTGGATCCTGATCACACCGGCCACTAGAAGAGCACACTTATCTAATATTTATGGATATCTTCTGGAAGATGTAGACTACGAGCAAACCAACACAAGCCTCTCCCATTAGGAATCCAAAAATTCTGTCTTGACTCCGGAGGTGATCCTGTCGGCTCTGAGGGACACGCATAAATATCTCCCCTCAGCCAAATACATTGAAATGTATCTCAAAATCATGCACAATGCTTATCTCACTCCCATCAAAGGCTGTAGAATGGGAAAATACCCAACTGACAAATGTTTTAAATGCGCCTCCCCGGCAGCCGACTTGTATCTTTGTCTGTGGAGCTGCCCAATTATCAAAGAATACTGGGAGGAGGTCTCTAGTTTCAGAAAAAGATGCCTGATTCCCACCTTCTCAAGTGGGGTAGCCTGGGCTTTATTTGGACATACAGACGGCACAACACATAGTACTAGCCGAATGGAACATCAACTGCTGCACGTGGTAGCTGCTGCTGCACGTAAAGCACTTCTTCAGGTATGGCTCCAACCGTCAGGCCCTACAATAGGCCTATTTCAGGAAAAACTCTTTTTTCTGTTCCAGATGGACTGGGTGGAGGCAGCGCAACACAAAGAATGCAGGGTCAAAAAAATTGTAACTTGTGGGGACAATACATAGACACCCTCCCACAAGATATAAAAACTAAACTCACCTCCTGTTTTGGTTCCACTACATGGTACTTGTCTGGGGAATTGGCCAGGGCTCACTCGTTATAACCTCACCCTCCGATTGATTCCTATACTCTATAAACATCATATATCTACCACTGACTGTTGTGAGTACTCAATTGATGGTTGAGGCGAGTGGATCTAAAAGAATTAATCCATACTATACGGTTGCCGTGTCTTACCACTACAATTAACCTAGACCAGGCCACAAGACATCTCTTAGTCAGACCCAGAGGTTACGGCTTTGCTAAAATAATAGAAGACACCTCTGGGAGTGGGGAGTGGACGGTAGCCCATAGCGGGAGAGACCTTGACTTCAAAGGTAGACTGAAAATATACTTCCTACAGTGGACAACAATACTAAATGTTAGTCAAGAAGTAAGATACACCATTATACACCTTACTATGTTGATAGGTTTATTATGGTTATGGTTCCAATTGTACTTGATAATACTTCACACTTGCAACTTGTTCTATAACACAAGACATAACAATTGGCACTTTAGTTAATGAGTTATGAAACTAGAAAAAAGAGAGAAAAAAAGAAAGTTGTATCCAATGTCATCATTATTGCTATTCGTCCCATTTACAATATTCTTCAGAAATGTTTGTTTTTCTGTAACTATACGGTATGTTCAATTTCATGCATTGGATTTCAATAAAAACAATTAAGAAAAAAAAAAAGTTATACGGATAACAAAAGGTGGTTTTTGCACCAATGAAATACACCAAAAGTTACTAGAAAATTTCTGTATCCAAATGTAAGTACAGGGTGGCTCTTTGAACAAAACTGGGGCGCACCAAAGTGCAACACAGCTATTTAAAAGTTATACGCATAAGAAAAGGTGGTTTTTGCACCAATTAAATAAACCAACAGTTACTAGAAAATTTCTGTATCCAAATTGAAGTACAAGGTGGCTATTTGAAAAAAACTGGGGCGCACCAAAGTGCAATACAGCTATTTAACATTCATACGGATAACAAAAGGTGTTTTTTGCACCAATGAAATACACCAACAGTTACTAGAAAATTTCTGTATCCAAATTGAAGTACAAGGTGGCTCTTTGAACAAAACTGGGGCGCACAAAACTGCAATACAGTTATTTAAAAGTTATACGGATAACAAAAGGTGGTTTTTGCATCAATTAAATACACCAACAGTTACTACAAAATTTCTGTATCCAAATTTAAGTACAAGGTGGCTATTTGAAAAAAACCGGGGCACACCAATGTGCAATACAGCTATTTTAAAGTTATACAGATAACAAAAGGTGGTTTTTGCACCAATGAAATACACCAACATTTACTAGAAAATTTCTGTATCCAAATTTAACTACAAGGTGAAACTTTGAACAAAACTGGGGCGCACCAAAGTGCAATACAGCTATTTAAAAGTTATACGGATAACAAAAGGTGGTTTTTGGATCCAATGAAATACACCAACAGTTACTAGAACATTTCTGTATCCAAATTTAAGTACAACGTGGCTATTTGAAAAAAACTAGGACGCACAAATTAAAATATACAGTTTCACTTCAGGTGCGAGGTGTGCTGGCCAGAAAGTGGTAAAAAAAATGCAATTTCAATGCAGGTTCAAAGCAGAGTCTGGGCTGCACAATATACACCTTCCTTTCCAAAGCCTGTCTGTCTGTCCGTCCCGCCCCCCCACACGGCTGGACAGCGCTAGATGCTTCTTTAAAAGTCTGTGTCTAACTAAATAAGAACTTAAATTCTCTAATCTACCTATATTCTAATGTTCAAAGCTAAAAGCATAGTTGTCTTTATGACTAAAAAGAAGAACTGTGTCTCTCAGCTGAGCTGTATTGAGAGACACGCAGCACACGTCTTGCTCTAATGTTAGACACTGAAAGACTGTGTCATGGATGCCCCTGCGACCATCGCCCGGGTCACAGGCGCATCCGTGTCCCTCACCCGAGCGGCGCCGCGTCCCGCATGTCGGGGCGTGGGCGCGCTCATTCCCCTGCTCCTTCGGGAGCGTACTTACTCGGCCGCGCTCCTGCGGCAGGCTCAGTCCCTCAGCGTGTGCGGTCCCTCTCCCTAGGGCACGCGCGCACCGGCAGTGTTAAATTTAAAGGGCCAGCGCACCGGTATTTGGCTACTACCAGTTGCATCCGAAAAGGAGATGAATGGAAAACAGCTTTTAACACAAGGGATGGACATTTTGAATACTTGGTCATGCCCTTTGGGCTGTGCAATGCTCCGGCCGTCTTCCAGGACTTCTTAAATGATATTTTCAGGGATCTTCTTTACACCTATGTCGTGGTCTACTTGGACGATATCTTGATATACTCGCCCAACCTGGAGACTCACCAACTTCATGTCCGCCAAGTGTTGAGACGCCTTCTGACCAATCACCTGTACGCCAAGCTGGGGAAATGTCTCTTTCACCAGACGAGTCTACCATTTCTGGGCTACGTCATCTCTGACAAATGCTTACGGATGGACCCAGCGAAACTATCTGCCGTTCTGCAATGGCCACGTCCAGTAGGCCTGTGGGCCATACAACATTTTTTAGGCTATTGTGGCTCTCACTTAGAAGAACTCCAACCCTAGAAGTTGGCCACCCGAAGCTGAGGGAGCATTCTCGAAGTTAAAAAACGCTTTTGCCTCTGCTTCTATCCTGGCGCGACCAGATCCTACAAAGCCTTTTTCGCTAGAAGTGGACGCCTCCTCTGTTGGGGTTGGAGCAATCCTCACGCAAAAGGGGCAGACGGGCAAGACGGTCACTTGTGGGTTCTACTCCAAGACGTTCTCACCGGCGGAGAGGAATTATACTATTGGGGATCGAGAGCTACTGGCCATTAAACTGGCTTTAGAAGAATGGCGGTATCTGCTGGAATGTTCCAGGCATCCCATCTGTATCTATTCATACCATAAAAACCTTCAATATCTCCAGTCTGCCCAACGACTTAATCCACGCCAGGCCAGGTGGTCTCTATTCTTTTCCCGATTTAATTTCCAGATCCACTTCCGTCCCGCAGAAAAGAATGTCAAGGCTGATGCCCTCTCACGTGCAGCTGTTGTGTTCGAAGAATAAGTGGCCCCAGAGCACATTATACCCCCGGAACGCTTAGTTTCCGCAGATCGTGTTGACCTCCGGAAAGTCCCGCCAGGGAGAACATACGTGGGTCCCATGCTCCGAAAAAAAGTCTTGAAGTGGGGACATTGTTCTTTGTTGGCCGGACATCCTGGTGCCCGTAAGACTTGCCTTCTTGTCTTCCGGTTCTATTGGTGGCCGGACCACGCCAGGGATGTCAAGGAGTTCGTTGAGTCCTGCATCACCTGTGCCCGCAACAAGACACCTCGTCACAAACCGGCGGGATTTCTGCATCCCCTACCCATCCCCACCAGTCCCTGGTCACACGTGGCCATGGATTTCATAACTGACCTCCCTCCCTCTTCTGGTAACACCGTCATCTGGGTGGTTATGGACCAGTTTTAGAAAATACCACATTTTGTCCCATTTCCAGGCCTACCCTCTGCCCCACGCCTGGCCAATCTGTTTTTTCACCACATTTTTCATTTGCATGGGTTGCCCCTGCAAATTGTCTCTGATCGTGGGGTACAATTTGTTTCTCAATTATGGCGAACCAGTTGTTCACATCTCAAGGGTAAGCTCGACTTCTCCTCGGCCTACCACCACGTACTAATGGTCAGGTAGAGAGGGTCAATCAGGTTCTGGAAAATTATTTGCGCCACTTCGTCTCAGCCCGTCAGGATGACTGGTCCAGCTTGCTGTCATGGGCGGGAGTTCTCGTACAATTATCTAGATTCTGAAACCGCGGGTGCATCTCCCTTCTACATTGTGTACGGTAGGCACCCCCCCCCACCTCTCCCGTTAGCATCCCTGTCTGAGGTCCCAGCAGCTGATACGTTGGTCCAGGATATAAAAGTCGTTTGGGCCCTGAGTCGCCAGTCGCTGCTTCGGGCTTCGGCATGCACTAAGACTCAGGCAGATAAGCGAAGGAGTTCTCCCCCAGTTTTTTCCCCGGATGATAAGGTGTGGCTGTCGGCCAGATATGTCCTCCTTAAAATTCCTAGTTCTAAATTGGGACCCCGCTACGTACGTCCATTCGAAGTGCTTAAATGCATAAACCCGGTGGCCTATAAACCCGCCTTCCATGCGCATTCCAAATTCGTTTAATGTTTCCCTTCTCAAACCTCTGGTTCTGAACCGTTTCTCTCGGAAGGTAGTCCCTCCCTCTTCTGTGGCCGATGCCTCTAATGTCTTTGTGGTCAAAGATATCTTGTGTATGAGGAGAACTAGAGGGAAATGGTATTTCCTCGTTGATTGGAAGGGTTTCGGGCCCGAGGAGAGGTCTTGGGAGCGAGAGGAGAACATTCTGGACTGTAACATTATCCAGAAGTTCCTTCAGTGCCGAAGGAGGGAGGGGCCAAAGGGCGGGTACTGTCATGGATGCCCCTGCGACCCTCATCCTGGGTTGCAGGCGCATCCGGGTCCCTCACTCAAGCGGCGCCGCGTCCCGCATATCGGGGCGTGGGCGCGCTCATTCCCCTGCTCCTTAGGGAGCGTACTTACCCGGCCGCGCTCCTGCTGCCGGCTCTGTCCCTCGGCGCGCGCAGTCCCACTCCCTAGGGCGCGCGCGCCCCGACAGTGTTATATTTAAAGGGCCAGCGCACTGGTAATTGACTACTGCCGGTCGCTGCCCCTATTTAAGCCTGCCTCTTCCTGGTTACCCTGCCGGATCTTTAGTGCCATTGCCTATTGAGAAAGCGTTCCTGAGTCTTGTCTGATTACTGTATACCATACCATTTGCCTCCGTTCCTCGACCACGAATCTTGCCGCCTGGCCCGACCTTCCTGCCTGTCCACGACCATGAACCTTGCCACCTGCCCTGACCTTCCTGCCTGTCCCCGACTACGAGCCTGCCTTATGATTTTGTACCACGCTACACCTCCGCTGCCTCCGCAAGCAAGTCACATCAGGGGTAGCGACATGGTAGACTCCCACCGCAGCAAGTCCATGCCGCTTTGCGGCGGGCTCTGGTGAAAACCGGGACCTACTTAGATTCCGCTCCCTGGCGTGGCTTACGCCATCACTTGCGGTGGTCCAGAGGGTCCACTACTACCGTTCGTGACAGACTGATGCTGAACAGGAAACGCTGGTCTATGCAAAACGAGGTCATGGGATTTTTCCAGCCAATGACAACCATACACATCACAGTCATGACGTTGCACACCTAGCTCACCCTGCTCTATGCTCTAAGCTTATTTTCTGGCCGCCAAAATGACAGGAAGCGGCGAAAATGGCGCAATAGTCATAGATTATCTGTAAGATTGTCACCTAAAATATCGCGTGATCGAAAATTTCCGATCAGCCTAAAAATGGTGCCGATTTCAACTTTGTCGATTATAATCGCTCATCCATAGACCTGAGGCCTCAAATATATACTATGTGGAGTTCACTGATTTAACCAGTGAATCTAGGTGACAAAATTGGGTGGGGAAACATAGTAACAGAGAGAAAAGACATGGAAGGGATAAGTTATATATCATTTGGTAAAAACATAAACAGAGGGTAATTATTAGGAACAGAGCCGGGGTTTAATGCAGTTCACACATACCAAGAGATATAAAGAGTACAATAAAATATAGCACTGGGTATGGTCAGTTGCTGGGTTCTGTATTACAACAGAATAACATACCAAGAGATATAAGGAAGCACAATTAAATGTAGCAGTGGGTATGGTCACTTGCTGGGTTCTGTAGTACAACAGATTAACACATATTCACTGTATGTATTTTCCTGCCCCTTTTAAATTTACGCTCTTGAACCCCCAATCTGTCTGTAACAAACTCACTGCTGTTCCTGACTTTTCCTCTCTAACTCCCTCAACCTGCTAGCTCACACAGAAACATGATTTCAAAAATCTGACACTGCTTCCCTTTGTGCTCTCACCTATGGTGGCCTATATTTCATCCACACCCCCCAGACCAGAGAACAGAGAGGTTCGAGGAGTCAGCATACTTCTTTCTCTACACATGGACTACACACGTGGACTACACATGGCATAGTATAAGTTAGAGAGCTCAGGTCAATTTGACCAAGGATGTGTTTGCCATCTACAGAAGTGCCATATTTTGAAGTGACAGATTTTAAAGTGATATGATGATGATGAAATATGACAGAAGTTGGCAGAAAGGGGCCAGAACATTAGTCTTTCTTGTGAGTAACTGGAATAAACAACTTATTCACCATGCTCACTATTGCTGCCTATCTTGCAGCTATTTTCCTCCTATCCTAACACCCAGGCGTGCCCCCTGAGAATTTTATCCACATGAGCTATTCACTCCTTTCCTCACCCATGTATACATCCCATACAATATTTTCCCTTTTCAACTATCACATACCACCTGCTTGCATAGTGCTGCACAAACGCAGCTTATATACACTCACCGGCCACTTTATTAGGTACACCATGCTAGTAACGGGTTGGACCCCCTTTTGCCTTCAGAACTGCCTCAATTCTTCGTGGCATAGATTCCACAAGGTGTTGCAACGATGCTCAATTGGTACCAAGGGGCCCAAAGAGTGCCAAGAAAATATTCCCCACACCATGACACCACCATCACCAGCCTGAACCCGTGATACAAGGCAGGATGGATCCATGCTTTCATGTTGTTGACGCCCAAATTCTGACCCTACCATCCGAATGTCGCAGCAGAAATCGAGGGCTCATCAGACCAGGCAACATTTTTCCAATCTTCTACTGTCCAATTTCGATGAGCTTGGGCAAATTGGAGCCTCAGTTTCCTGTTCTTAGCTGAAAGGAGTGGCACCCGGTGTGGTCTTCTGCTGCTGTAGCCCATCTGCCTCAAAGTTCGTCGTTTCTGTGCATTCAGAGATGCTCTTCTACCTACCTTGGTTTTAACGGGTGGCTATTTGAGTCACTGTTGCCTTTCTATCAGCTCGAACCAGTCTGCCCATTCTCCTTTGACCTCTGGCATCAACAAGGCATTTCCGCCCACAGGACTGCCGCTCACTGGATGTTTTTTCTTTTGCGGACCATTCTCTGTAAACCCTAGAGATGGTTGTGCGTGGAAATCCCAGGAGATCAGCAGTTTCTGAAATACTCAGAACAGCCCTTCTGGCACCAACAACCATGCCACGTTCAAAGGCACTCAAATCACCTTTCTTCCCCATACTGATGCTCGGTTTGAACTGCAGGAGATTGTCTTGACCATGTCTACATGCCTAAATGCACTGAGTTGCCGCCATGTGATTGGCTGATTAGAAATTAAGTGTTAATGAGCAGTTGGACAGGTGTACCTAATAAAGTGGCCGGTGAGTGTATATCACTGAACTATCTACTGTCGCTTTTCATTCTTCTGATTCCTGCTGCAGGGGACTGTTGCGGCAGCTTTTGCCTATCAAGATCAACCTTTCTTCCACGATCGAAAATAAAGAAACAGTGTACACTGGATTCTTAGATCAAATCAGATAAGAACAATTTATTAATCCTCCATAGCTCTTTTGATATGGTGAGGTGATGAGATGAGTTCACTTCTAACCATCACAGATAAGCCAGAATCTTATAGGATGTACATTTTAGACCAATCAGAACAGATAACGTTATTACTCATTAGAATATGCTGACCAGTGCATCAAGATATTGGCAATAACACATAATTTCAATTATTAATCCCTAATGACGTTAGACACAGATCAGATGTTGTACAACTGGAGCACACGGTGACCCAGTATCTCTCATTCTTTTGGGGTTATGCACATCGTATGATTTAAAAGTCAACATATTACATTTATTCAGAATAAAAAGCATATGATTCCCTACATGTGGGTTTTAATTTGTATGTGTGTATAAGTCACGATGACCTTTTTATCTAGTGCAAGTGTACTTTGAACTGAGCAGAACAAACTTGGTATGTGTGTTTTATCAAGGTTCAGATCATCTGCTTTGCAAACCTGAATGATTAGCAAAAAGTAAATGTTAGGAACAGATTCATTAAAAATGGCTGACAGTAATTATCAATTCAGATGACAGTTATCACTATTCCACTTCATTCCTCCCTCTTGATAATTACAACACCATTTTAATTACAATATTTTAGAAAACCCCTGAGACCCTTTTAAAAGGGGATCTTTGGTTGCTCTCTGGGCAGTATGGAGGGTTTCTGAAATAAATGGCGTTTTGCCAATTGCCCTTTTTGGTTTCCTTATAGAAACTCTCCTTGCCCCAATTTTACTTTTGGGACAAGATCCAGACAAAAAAGACAGAAAATGAAATTTGAGTAAAGATGTGGGCTAACCCACCCCCTTGATGCCACTGAATAAAATTGGCGGGGCTGAGCTAGGAAAAACCCTTTCCCTGTGGGCCCCCATTATGCTTCCCCTAAAAACATTTTAAAAATCTATTCTATATCGAAAGACCTTAAATTTTTTTAAGGGCATAAAAAAAATTAATTTAATGTTGTCAATGATCCTTCATTTTCAATGTTTTTTTTGTGTTTTCCCTTTTGTGAGTTTATGATGAGTTCTGGTTTAAATTGATAAAAGGTTTGTGGGCCCCCCTTTCCTTCTTTTTATTGAAAGGGTTTTGGGCAAGAAAACCATGTCCCAAAAGGGAAAAAACCCTATTGCCCAAAAAAAACCAATGTGGTCACCCCCAAAATTTTAGTGAATGAAATTAAAAAAAAAAAAGGGTTTATTGTTTGGGGGAAAAAAAATTTTTAATGAAAGAAAAAAAGCCCTTTTTTGTCCCAAAAATGTTTATTTATTTGTAAAAATTATGGGATTGACCCTAACTGCGTTTGTAGTGTGCTCTTTTTGCATCTGAGAAGTGTTAAACCTGAACCATATGGGATGAAAACTTGGGGTTTGTCATTAAAACTAAATCTTTTAGGAACTGAAAGTGTAAAGGAACTGGTTGTAGGTAAATTGGGGTGCATCCCCGTGGTTTTGGGAAGCTATGGGTTTAGCTATTTGGTGTTCATGTTAACAAATTTTTGGTCTATTCCTCAAAAAAGGGTTTATGTAGCTTATGTGTAGACTCTATTTTTTTCATAAAAAATTTATTTTATTTTTATACTTGTACCCATAATTTTTGCAAAACCCTAAAATGTAAAAAAGTGTACTTTCTTCAGCCCTTGAGTAGTCGTAGTTCTCACTCTCCACCTGTCGGCGCCCTTATATAATCTTCGTCATGCGGGCCCAAATTTACAGTCCTGTAAAAAAACTTTGAAATAAGGCGCAACAAACCAAAAATTTTAGTTTTTTAAAGCAGGGAAACCTTGTTTTCTTTTTTAACGGAGGGAAGGGTATCGTTTTGTATGCCCCCGCTGCGGTTTATGTGGTGGTTTTATGGAAGACCCCAACGAAAGGAGCAGAAAGAATCAGGAATCTTTGGTTAAACTCTTCGGCTTGGAAACCCGGAAATCTGTTCCCTTTGCCCTTTTTTAATGGGAAGGGGACACGTGCGTGCATGGTTTAAAAGCCCCTGTTTCCTGGGGTTTTTTTCAAACTTAAAGGGGGTTGTCATGGGAAATTTTTTATTGGGGCCTAGCTTGGCCCTTTTTCCCATCTTTCTGCAAAAAAAAAAACATTAAGAATTTCGGATCAAAACACGTCTTTTTTGCTTTGTGGAAAAAGGAGATTTTGGAACAGTTTGCTTGTCCCCCATTTGGGGCCGATGTAAAGTCTCCCCATTGCCCTTTTAGGTTGATGCACAAAATTTTTTTCCACGATGGGGTTAATCCCTGAATTTTGGGTTTCTTGGGGTGAGAGTGGTGATTAGGAAATTTTTCCCAAACAAAATTTATAAGGTGAAAGTTAAAGGTACCCCTCTGGGGGTTTGGTATGTATTTCCAAAAAAATAGAGGTGAGACATCTGGCCCCTCATATAGTCTCTTTGCAACTTTTTGGAAAATTTTTCTTTTGGGTACGACAAATAAAAACTACTGTTTATTTATTCTTGCAAAAATGGTGTTTTAAAAATTCCCGTGAGTGTAAGTAATTCTCTGATTATTGAAGAAAACCTCCCAGTACAGAAAAAAATTTTAAAACAAAAACCCAAGCCCAACAAAAAATCTTCCTCCCTTTTGGGTTTAGCTGTCAAACTGTGGATTTTGGGAAAAGGCCCCCTTTGGTTGATGGGGGGGTGTAAAGGGTTTAAAGCTTCCTGTCCCCAGAACCTGGGGATTTCTCTGGCAGGGCCCGGAACTTCCGTTCTGCAGTAAACCCCTTGTGCGCCCCAGTGTGTGGAGCCCCAAATTTCGCATCGTTGTTTTCCCCACTTTGGGTTGCTTAAAGCTAGGTTTTTGGGGGAAATTTTGGGGTTCGGGGTTTGTCCTTAATGCCCATAGACTTCTAAAATTTGGCGACCCATAACCTTTCATGGGGCCCTTTTCCCCAAGGAGAAATTTGGAAAAAAAAATTTTTTAAAAAGTTTCAAGTAAAGAAAAAAGGTTTTTACAGTTTTTTAATTTTAAAAAAGGCATTTAGGCATTTGGCTTGCTATATTTTTGAAGTAGTATTTTAAAACTTTTTAACAAAAATTGTTCTTTCAAAATTAGGTTTTCCCCAAAAAAAACCAATAATCTTTTTGCTTTGCTTGTGCTAAAAAGTTTCTTAAAAAACAAAAAATTTTTTAAAAAAAAATAAATTGGGAAAATTGTGTACTGTTTTTCCCTTTGGGGAAAACTCACATGTTGCGTAACGCTAACTAAAAAAAAATTGGAGAGTTTTACCTGAATTTCCATTACTAAGTTGATTCTCAAATTTTAAAATTTTGTTTCCCCTAAAATTTTGGGAAGGGGGAGGTTAGGGGGCTCGGACCTCTCAAGTTCCCAAAAGGCCTTCTTGCTAAATTATCCTCTCTCTAAAACCTAAATGTGGCAACAAAAAAACAAGGTTCACTTTAAAGCACCGGGGCGGTGGTGGATGTTTTTTTGGGACTAGTGGAGGGAAAACAGGTCCCCCCCTAGCGAATTGGGCCTGTGAAAAACCCGGGGAAAATATACCCAAATTGAGAAACCCAGACATTCAAAATGTGACCAAAATGGGAAAGGTTTTCCTACAAAAAAATTAAATAAAAACCGTTTTTAGGTCTAAGGTGCATGAATTCTCTCTCTAAAACTCTTCAAACTGGGCAAACTGCCCCCCTGCGGGGAAGTATCTTTTGGGGACTTGAGTTAGAACAAAATTTTTGAATGCCCTTTGGGTTTTTTAAGGCAAAACTTGGGGAAAGGGGGTTTTGTGAAATCTATTTGGCCCTTTGAGCAGGAGCGAGAGGAAAACCCCGCTTTAATGAACCCCTCCCCAGCCTTCCGGGGTCTTGTAAATTTTGTGAAGGGTTCCCCACAAAAATTTTTGGTTTAAGTCCTAAAAAAATTGTGCAGCATAAAAAGGGAATAATTTGAAAAAAACCTTCCATTCCCAAACCCTATTTTCAGGTTCGTGTTCTTCATGGAATGGGACAAATTTTCAGCCGTTTATATGTCTGATATTTGGTATCTGGGGCCCTGGTTTTGGGGGGCTTTTGTAAAAATGTAAGTATGAAAGGTCACCCTGTTTTTACATCTTGTAATTTGTATCAGGAGACTTTGTGTAGTCTGCAAAAAAATTTTTTTTTTTTTTTTTTTTCAAGAAGAGCTTGTGTTGAAAGGGCTATTAAATTGTCACCCTTTTTTCATGGGATCGGTTTTGTGGATGTGGCAAGGGTGTTTTTTTTGGGGTGTTTCCCTTCCCTGCCCCTTCTCTGTAAAATTTCATATTCCCCCAGGTTTTCTTGGTGACTTTTGCAGTATTGAAAAATTACTTCAGAATCTGTTGTGGCTTTTCCTTTGGGCCCTGATCTTTAAACCCAAAACCCAAGCTTTAAGCAGGTCCCCAGGGGCCCTCTGTTTTTCCAAGGGTGTTGCTATATTTTAAATGTCTTTTTAAGGGCAAAGAGGGTTGCACCGCTGAGTTTCCCTAAAAAATCTTTTTCCCCTTTTAGTCAGGGGGGCATTACTAAAAAGGGTTTGAATGAATGTTTAGTTGTTTTTTGGGGTGTTTGGTGTGACTGATGTGTACTTTAAAATAGGGTTTCCCTTTTTCCCCACTTACACCCATGGTGTTATGGTCCTTTGTTTTGCGGGAAAAGAAAATCAGTGTTAATGAGAGAAAATTTTAAATTTTATATCTTCTGTACTAAAAGGGAAAGTTTGTTATGTTTGGCCTCTTAGTTAATGGAGGGGAAAAAATTTCCATAACTTAGTGTGAAAGAAAAATAAAAAACATTTCCCATTTGAAATTGGTTTTGGTCCACATTTCAGGTTCTTTTGGCCCCTTTTTCATCCCGATTTTTCCTTGTTGTTGTAAAAACAAAGTGTAAAAATTTTTCCCCAAAACCCAAACCCTGACATGTTATAAAAAATGATAACTTTTACTTTTTGTATCCGGGCCCCCTTAGGGACTAGGTACTGTGTATTATAGCAGGTGGATAGAGTAGATTGGGATGTGGGTGTGTTTGGGGAGGGGGATAACTTGTGCCCACTCAAGGGAATTTTGCATTTCCCCTTTGTGGATGCCCACTGAGACTTTTCTGGGACTTTACGGGGAAAAGGTATATTTTAAAAGGTAAGGATGATACCACCCAATGTTAGATAAACTGTTCTGTGGAAACTGCGGGTTTTTTAAAATTGGTTTTTTGGGGTGTATATTGTAACTAAAATGGGGGCCCTTCCCTGAGTGAAAATTCCCTTTGTCCTAGGGCTACGGAAATTTTTGGTAAAAACTGGGGGGGTAATTTATGCCATAGAATGTAGCTAATCATCATCCTCAAATTGTTTTTTGCTAATTAATTTGTCTTTCAGTTTTTAAACCATAGTTTCAGGGTTTTTTGGGTTTTTTGGTTTATTGTGTGATTAAATTTCGGCCCTTATTTAACCTTCTTATAATTTCCCCTATTGTGGGTTTTTCCCCAAAGCTAAATTATTTGTTAAAAACCTTTCCCAAATTTCTAGACCATCTCTCCATGCCTCCCATTTTGTGTTTTTTTTCCTTTCCATTTGCCCCTGCACTGTTCACAGGGACTTTTTATCACCTTAAATCAGTATATAAAAAAATATTGTTCCCTTTTCGGGGGTTTTTTTGGGTTTCAAAACTTTTTTTAAAGTTTAACACCCCCTTTTTTTCCCCCTAAAAGGCCCTTTTTTTATTGGAAAAAAAGTAGGGGCCTCTTTCAGCCCAAAACAAGAGTTATCTATTTTACTATCACTGGAGCCCCCCGTACTTCAGGGAACATTTAAATTTATCTCTTTACACATATAACCTTCAGGGATTTATGGAGAGGCAAGTTTATTTATTTAATGTTAAAAACAACAACTTCAAGATTGCTTTATGCAACTTATACTTCTATGAAAGCCTTTAAAGGGTTAAAACCCATTTATTTTTCGTGGGGTTTAATTTCAAAAAAATCAGGAAAAAATAAAAAATTATTTTAAAAACAATATTTATACTTATTTTCCCAAAAACTTTCTGTATAAGTTTTCTTAAAAATGAAAAAAATTTAAATTAAAAAACACGATGGCAGGCGCCTATTCCCTTTAAAAAAACAAAAAACAAAATACCAAAGATAACAGACAGAAGACCAAATCAATTTTCAGTTTACTTAAGCAAATATGACAATATAAATTTAAAATTTTTTAAAAACTTATAACTCTCAAACCCCCAACAGTATTTTTAAAATTACTTTAAAAGAAAAAACAATACTTTTAATTTAATTTAATCGTAAAAAAGAAGGGAAAGAAAAGATTTTGTTTACAAGACAGTAAAAGGGGTTTTTTGAATAACACGGGAAAAGGGGGAAAATGGTTTTTCTGGGGAAAGCCTCACCCTGGTGCGCTCGTCCAATTTTTTCCCTTTCCGGATATCTAGACCGTTGCCCCGGGTCTCCTCCTCTTGGGGTAAAGATACCCCGGGAAGACCCCCAAATGTTGGGCCCAGTTTTTGCCTATAAAGATAACCCTTTTTTTCCCACGATCGAAAATAAAAAAAAAACCAGTTTTACATGGTTTCTTAAAAAAAAATAAGTTTAAGAAAAATTTTATTAATCCCCCTTTAGCTCTTTTTTTATGGTTAGGTGTGAGATGATTTCTTTTTTAAACCTTTCACAGAAAAAGCCGGGAATTCTTATAGGGGGTAATTTTGGGGGCCCAAACAGAACAGAAAAAACGTTATTACTAAAATTAGAAAAATTGCTGACCGGCATCAAAAAATTGGCAATAACAAAAATTTTTCAATTATTAATCCATTGACGTTAGACACGTTCAGATGTTGTACAACTGGAGTAAGGGTTTGCCCCAAAGATTCTCATTCTTTTGGGGTTATGCACATCGAATGATTTAAAAGTCAACATATTACAATTATTCAGAATAAAAAGCATATGATTCCCTACATGTCGGTTTTAATTTGTATGTGTGTATAAGTCACGATGACCTTTTTATCTAGTGCAAGTGTACTTTGAACTGAGCAGAACAAACTTGGTATGTGTGTTTTATCAAGGTTCAGATCATCTGCTTTGCAAACCTGAATGATTAGCAAAAAGCAAATGTCAGGAACAGATTCATTAAAATGGCTGACAGTAATTATCAATTCAGATGACAGTTATCACTATTCCCCTTCAGGGACATCAATCCTAATCCTGGCCCACCCTCCTTTACTGCTAATCCCACTTCCTCTTCTGCCTCCCATAGAAACCCTGCTAACCTGCTTGCTATTCAGTGTATGTCTTTTCCTGCCCCTTTTAAATGTGTTCTGTGTAACTCCTGTTATGTCTGTAACAAACTCACTGCTGTTCATGACCTGTTCCTTTATAACTCCCTCAACCTGCTAGCTCTCACAGAAACATGGCTCCAACAATCTGACACTGCTTCCCCTGTTGCTCTCACCTATGGTGATCTACACTTCACCCACACCCCCAGACCAGAGAACAGGCAGGTTGGAGGAGTTGCCATACTTCTTTCTCCATACTGCACTTACAAGGTCATTCCTCCCGTTCCTTCCCTCACTTTTCCTTCCTTTGACGTCCACACCCTCAGACTCTTTCGGCCATTTTCTCTTGGAGTGGCGGTTGTGTACAGACCCCCAGCTTTCCCTGCCAGTTTCTGGATCATTTTGATGCCTGGCCCCCTCATTTCCTCTTGACTGAAATATCAACACTCATCACTTATATTTCACATCCCTCATCTCATCATTACCCAACAACCCAAAACAACTGTTTGACACTTTACACTGACTTCTCAGGCCTAAAGCTCATGCCCAGGTCACTGACCTCTTTGCTGAAGGCCTGGTCACTCACTTAAAATACAAAATTGACAGTATCATATCTCAAACCCCAAGTAATACCCATCCAGTCCCTGCCTGCACATAGCCTCTAGTCTGCTCTCGGCTCTTGACCCGACGACAGAAGAAGAACTCCTGAAACACACTCCATAGTGCTGCACCCCCCTACATTTCCTCCCTCATCTCTATCTAGCTCCCTACCCGGTCTCTCCGCTCGGCGGATGATCTTAGACTACATTCCTCAATCATCCGAACCTCCCATGCCCGCCTCCAAGATTTTTCACGGGCGGCACCAGTTCTCTCGAATATGCTACCGCGGGCGATCAGGCACATTCACAACCCTCATAGTTTTAAGAGGGCTCTGAGAACACATCTTCTCAGTCTGGCCTACCAGAATCCCTAATTGCTAACCTCGGCTCCCCACTCTCTAATGCACACATTTTCTGTCACTCTCTACAATTCGGCATTTATCTGTATATAGATGTACTGTCAGGGTGGCAGGTTCATCCAAATTCTACATAAACCACCCCATATTTATGTCACATGGCTGGACCATTGTAAACCTAGCACTTCTTACCCTTCATCTCACCCTACACCCTAATAGATTGTAAGCTCTTGCGAGCAGGGCCCTCACACCTTGTGTATCATCTGTAAGTAGCTTTTCATTGTGTAATGTATGTATTTTTGTCTGTACCTACTCCCTTCAAATTGTAAAGTGCTGCGGAATATGTTGGTGCTATATAAATAAAGATTATTATTATTATTATTATTATTATTATTAATAAACACTTGGTGTACTCTCACTTAATCCGCTATCTTTCTGCTAACTCTCGTCTTGACCCTCTGCAATCAGGTTTCCGCATCTTACACTCTACAGAAACTGCTCTAGCTAAAGTCTCAAATGACCTCCTCACTGCTGAATCTCAGGCAAAGTATTCATTGCATCTTCTGGATCTCTCTGCAGTGTTTGACACTGTAGATTACCAACTTCTCCTCAGCATGCTCTGCAGCATTGGCCTACAGAAAACCGCTCTTTCTTGGTTCTCATCATACCTCTCTGACCTCTCCTTCAGTGTATCACCTGCAGGTTCTACTTCCTCTCCTCTCCCTCTTGCTGTTGGGGTTTCTCAGGGATAGGTTCTAGGTCCTCTCCTCTTTTCACTCTACAAAGCCCTTATTGGACAAACCATCAGCAGATTTGTTTTTCAGTACCATCTCCAGGGCCGGCAACAGAAATTTCAGGGCCCCATACAGCTGAAGCACCTGCCCCCCCTGTAAACCATGCCCCCAGCAACCCGATAACCCCGCCCCCAGCAACCTGATTGCCTCGCCCCCAGCAAAAAAAAACAGCCACTAGGATATAAATGTGCCCATTTTACCACATAATACAGCATGCAAAAAAGAACTATATTGTATAGTACTATACCAAGTGAGTCACATATCTGTCTGTCTCACATATCTGTCAATCTAGCATATCATAGACACAGGGCTAAGTAGCTCCATCCATATCCCCCTCCACCCACATACAATATCCCCTCCACCCACATACAATATCCCCCTCCATGTTTCCCTTGGTCACGCACCTCACCACCTTCTAAAATAATCACCAGCAAGAAAGTAAAAGTCTAACTCCTATCACAGGGTCAGGTGTTCCCTCTTTTACAATCAGGGACACATGTACACTGCCACTATACTAACGCCAATATAACACCGCCATATGGAGACCACATAGTGATCTGACACTAGCTCGGGTCACATCACATTACAGTGAATACAACACTGATCCAGTAAAGAAGTAAAATAACCCCTGAAATCAGGGACTCACCAGAGATGTCCATCTGATAGTCGTTCTCTTCTCTCAGATTTTTCTTTTTCCCTTCTCTTCTGCATCCGTTCCAGACCGTCATGGTGACTTGTCCAGGCCACCACTCATCCCTGCAGAATTTACACACAAATATCTGAGAATCCTCACTTTTCCAGCATCTCTTTATCTATTCCCACCTCTGAACAAACTTCCCAGGGGTGGGAGAGCAGGTACAAGCCATAACTTAGAGGTCTAGCATCCTAAGGAGTTGGAGGGTGGGGAGAGAACTGACCCCTGGAGATAATGCTACAACTATGGCTGCTCCCCTCACAATTATATTATCAGGTTGGTAGACAATACCCTAGGTAGGTTGGCAAATGGGCAGGGCCCCAGGTAATTAGACAGGCCCTATTAAGGTAGGTAGACCCCCGCTGGATAAGTTGCTAGGCCGGCTCCAGGTAGGTTGTTGGGTACCTAGCCACGGGTGGGTAGGTAAATAGCCCCCAGGTAGATAAGCAGCCTCTTTAGGTAGAAATAAAGGTGTTAGTGGAGCCTCCTATAGCTAGTGTGCAGGAAGTCGGGGCCTCCTTTAGCTAGTGTGCAGGTAGAGTCCCCTTTAGTTTGTAGGTAGTTAGGGCCCCCTTTAGCTAGTTTTTTGGTAGTCAGGGCCCCCTTTGGCTTGTAGGTAGCCAGGGCCATCTTTATGTTTACGTGGAGTCAGGGCCCTCTTTATGTTTAAGTAGAGTCAGGGCCCTCTTTATGTTTAGGCAGAGTCAGGGCCCCCTTTAGGCAGAGTCAGGGACCCCTTTAGATTTAGGCAGAGTCAGGGACCCTTTAAGGTTAGGCAGAGTCAGGGCCCCTTTTAGGGTTAGGTAGAGTCAGGGCCCCCTTTAGGGTTAGGCAGAGTATGGGCCCCCTTTAGATTTAGGCAGAGTCAGGACTCCCTTTAGGCAGAGTCAGGGCCCCCTTTAAATTTAGGCTGAGTCAGGGCCCCCTTTAGGCAGAGTCAGGGCCCCCTTTAATTTAGGCAGAGTCAGGGCCCCCTTTAGGGTTAGGCAGAGTCAGGGCCTCCTTTAGGCAGAGTGAGGGCCCCCTTTAGCGTTAGGCAGAGTCAGGGCCCCCTTTAGGCAGAATCAGGGCCCCCTTTATGGTTAGGCAGAGTCAGGGCCCCCTTTAGATTTAGGCAGAGTCAGGGCCCCCTTTAGGGTTAGGCAGAGTCAGGGCCCCCTTTAGATTTAGGCAGAGTCAGGACCCCCTTTAGGCAGAGTTGGGGCCCCTTTAGTTTAGGCAGAGTCACGGCCCCCTTTAGGCAGAGTCAGGGCCCCCTTTAGATTTAGTCAGAGTCAGGGCCCCCTTTAGGGTTAGGCAGAGCAGGGCCCCCTTTAGGCAGAGTCAGGGCCCCTTTAGGTTTAGGCAAGTCCCGGCCACCTAAATTTAGGCAGAGTCGGGCCCCTTTAGATTAGCAGAGTCAGGTCCCCCTTTAGCGTTAGGCAGAGTCAGGGCCCCCTTTTGATTTTGGCCCGAGTCAGGGCCCTCTTAAAATTTAGGAAGAGTCAGGTCCCCCTTTAGCGTTAGGCAGAGTCAGCGCCCCCTTTAGATTTAGGCAGAGTCAGGGCCCCCTTTAGTTTTTAGGCAGAGTCAGGGCCCCCTTTAGGCAGAGTCAGGGCCCCCTTTAGTTTTAGGCAGAGTCAGGGCCCCCTTTAAGGCATACATGCCAACTCTCCTGCTTTTGGCGGGGGGATCCCGCTTATGGGGGTCCCCCCCGCCCTCCCGGCAGAGTTGGCATTCCTCCCGCCGCCAGCAGGCAGCGGGTGGACCGCGGCGCAAGAGTAGCGCTTGTTTCGCTACACTGGCGCCGCCGGGCCGCTCCTACAAAGGGGGTGAAGTGGCCGCAGCGGCCGTTCACCCGCCCGGGGAGTTCCACTGACTTGTGCGGCCGGGAGCCGCACAGTCAGTCAGCAGTACAGGGAGGAGGCAAGGGCAGGAGGATCGTTTCCCCCCCTCCCTTCTCCCCCTGTAAAGTACAGCGCCGGCCGTGTGGCGGGGAGAGTATCGCTCCCTTCTCCCCCCTGTATGTACACGCCGGTGTGCGCTGTACATACAGGCAGTGTCGCAGGGGTGTTACGCGTGGCTGCACTCACTACCCCTGCGACGCTGAGGACTACTCAGTCGCCGGGGATATGTCCGGAGCTGCAGGGCCTGGTGAAGTAAGCGGCTTTTATTATTTTATTTTTTTAGTTATAGGGGGCTCTACCGGCTACGGATGGGGGGTCTACCTTTGGGAACAAAGGGGGGCACTACCTGGCTACAATGGGGGGTCTACCTAGCAACAGAGGGGGCACTACCTGGCTACAATGGGGGGGGGGCAACTACCTGGCAACAGAGGGGGCACTACCTGGCTACAATGGGGGGTCTACCTGGCAAGAGAGTGGGCACTACCTGCTACAATGGAGGGGTCTACCTTGCAACAGAGGGGGCACTACCTGGCTACAATGGGGGTGGGTCTACCTGGCAACAGAGGGGCACTACCAGGCTACCATGGGGGGGGTCTACCAGGCAACAGAGGGGGCACTACCTGGATCACAAAGGGGGCATCTACCTGGCTAACAATGGGGGCATCTACCTGGCAACAGAGGGGGCACTACCTGTGCTACAATGGGGGGGCACTACCTGGCAACAGAGGGTGCACTACCTGGCAACAGAAGGGGCACACCTGGCTACAATGGGGGGGCACTACCTGGCTACAATGGGGGCACTACCTGGCTAACAATGGGGCATCTACCTGGCAACAGAGGGACACTACCTGGCTAACAAAGGGGCATCTACCTGGCAACAAAGGGGCATCTACCGGCAACAAAGGGGGCATCTGCCTGGCAACAATGGGGGCATCTACCTGGCTAACAAAGGGGGCATCTACCTGGCTACAAATTTGGCTCTACCTGGCTACATAGCGGGCTCTACCTGGCTACAGAGGGGGCTCTTCCTGGCTACAGAGGGGGAATCTACCTGGCTACAAGGATGCATCTACTTAGCTACAAGGGGGCATCTACTTTTCTACAAGGAGGTATCAACCTGCCTGTAAGGGGCACTACCTGGTTATGGGGGACTACTACCTGGCTATAAGGGCATCTACCTGGCTTTCTTTCTTGCAGTTAGGTGGAGTGGGTGTGGTTTTTGAAGGGGCGTGGCACACCAAGAAGATGGGCTTGTTGGTGCAGTCTCCTGCTTTTTCAGTTTCAAAAGTTGGCAACTATGCTTTAAGATTAGGCAGAGTCAGGGGCCCTTTTAGGGTTAGGCAGAGTCAGGGCCCCCTTTAGGGTTAGGCAGAGTCAGGGCCCCCTTTAGGCAGAGTCAGCGCCCCCTTTAGGGTTAGGCAGAGTCAGGGCCCCCTTTAGATTTAGGCAGAGTCAGGGTCCACTTTAGATTTAGGCAGAGTCAGGGCCCCCTTTAGATTTAGGCAGAGTCAGGGCCCCCTTTAGATTTAGGCAGAGTCAGGGCCCCCTTTAGGGTTAGGCATAGTCAGGGCCCCCTTTAGATTTAGGCAGAGTCAGGGCCCCCTTTAAGGTTAGGCAGAGTCAGGGCCCCCTTTAGAGTTAGGCAGAGTCAGGGCCCCCTTTAGCGTTAGGCAGAGTCAGGGCCCCCTTTAGGCAGAGTCAGGGCCCCCTTTAGCGTTAGGCAGAGTAAGGGCCCCCTTTAGATTTAGGCAGAGTCAGGGCCCCCTTTAGTTTTTGGCCGAGTCAGGGCCCATTTAGATTTAGGCAGAGTCAGGGCCCCTTTTAGGCAGAGTCATGGCCCCCTATAGATTTAGGCAGAGTCAAGGCCCCCTTTAGATTTAGGCAGAGTCAGGGCCCCCTTTAGGGTTAGGCAGAGTCAGGGCCCCCTTTAGATTTAAGCAGAGTCAGGGCCCCCTTTAAGGTTAGGCCGAGTCAGGGCCCCCTTTAGATTTAGGCAGAGTCAGGGCCCACCTTAGGCAGAGTCAGGGCCCCTTTAGATTTAGGCAGAGTCAGGGCCCCCTTTAATCAGAGTCCGGGCCCTCTTTAGGGTTAGGCAGAGTCAGGGCCCCCTTTAGATTTAGGCAGAGTCAGGGCCCGCTTTAGGCAGAGTCAGGGCCCCCTTTAGATTTAGGCAGAGTCAGGGCCCCCTTTAGGGTTAGGCAGAGTCAGGGCCCCCTTTAGATTTAGGCAGAGTCAGGGCCCCGCTTGAGGAAGAGACAGGGCCCCCTTTAGGTTAGGCAGAGTCAGGGCCCCCTTTCGATTTCGTCAGTCAGGGCCCCTCTTTAGGCAGAGTCAGGGCCGCCTTTAGGGTTAGGCAGAGTCAGGGTCCCCTTTAGATTTAGGCAGAGTCAGGGCCCCCTTTAGGCAGAGTCAGGGCCCCCTTTAGATTTAGGCAGAGTCAGGGCCCCCTTTAATCAGAGTCAGGGCCCCCTTTAGGGTTAGGCAGAGTCAGGGCCCCCTTTAGTTTTTAGGCAGAGTCAGGGCCCGCTTTAGGCAGAGTCAGGGCCCCCTTTAGATTTAGGCAGAGTCAGGGCCCCCTTTAGGGTTAGGCAGAGTCAGGGCCCCCTTTAGATTTAGGCAGAGTCAGGGCCCCTCTTTAGGCAGAGTCCGGGCCCTCTTTAGGGTTAGGCAGAGTCAGGGCCCCCTTTAGATTTAGGCAGAGTCAGGGGCCCCTTTAGGGTTAGGCAGAGTCAGGGCCCCCTTTAGACTTAGGCAGAGTCAGGGCCCCCTTTAAGGTTAGGCAGAGTCAGGGCCCCTTTTATGGTTAAGCAGAGTCAGGCATAGTTGCCAACTTTTGAAAATGGAAAAGTAGGAGATTAAAGAGGCTGGCGTGCGTAGCGCGCCGCGGAAAAAAATTGCATGGACACACCCATCTTTTTGTGTGCCATGCCCTTCAAAAAGCCACACCCACTCCACCTCACTGCATAATGGCTTTGGAAGAAAGCCAGGTAGATGCCCTTAGAGCCAGGTAGTAGCCCCCCATAACCCGGTAGTGCCCCTTACAGGCAGGTAGATGCCCCCTTGTAGCCAGGTAGTTGCCCCCTTTGTTAGCCAGGTAGTTGCCCCCTTTAGTAGTCAGGTAGTTGCCCCCTTTAGTAGCCAGGTAGTTGCCCCTTTAGTAGCCAGGTAGTTGCCCCTTTTAGTAGCCAGGTAGTTGCCCCCTTTAATAGTCACGTAGTTGCCCCCTTTAATAGTCAGGTAGTTGCCCCCTTTAGTAGTCAGGTAGTACTGTGAAAAGGCGATAACAAGAATAATAACCAACCACCCTCCCACAATAGTAGCCCAAAGTCTCTTGCTGGGCTGGGGGCCAAGTAGTTTATTAAATAGAAGGGGCATATTTGTCTTCTTTTCTTCACGCGATGGAAGGGTCTTCAGAAGGGTATCGTCTCGTAAGACCCAGCTGCGACTTAGGTGGTGACTTATGGCGGAGCCACTTGAGGAGCCGTAGAACTCAGGATATCTTCTGGTTCACTTCCCGGCTTGGCAACCGGACCGTCGGCTTCGGGGTCTTTGGTGATGGGATTTACACGTTTTGCAGTGTGTTTGCGGGGACCCAAGTTCCTTTTCCCTTTTACTTTCCACGAAGGGG
>JAODAL010037163.1:0-40766 GCA_025379985.1 Phyllomedusa bahiana | reverse complement strand
AGATGATAATTTTTATGTTTATTTTTTTTACATGCAATGTTTTTTCTTTGAGAAGAATTAAAGTTCAGGTGGCTGGATGCGGGAGGAACGGAGTTGGCCAGGGTCCTAAGGTCGCGTTCTATACAAAATTGAAATCGATCCATGGCATTTGTCCTGGAATGTATGGGATAAAATCCCCTGTTAGTAACATTGAGTGGTTTGACATGGGACTCATCGATTTTGTCGATATCATCAGAGTCCAATGCCAAATCCTCAAGGTGTAACAAGGCAATCTGTTCCTTGAATGCAAAATTACTAAATTTGTTAATGGATGTAGACTGTCACTACAACATTCTTAGATTTAGAACTTACAGGAATGTCAGGCAAAATCATTTCAACCAAAACCCACCGCAAGATCACAAGTGGCAACACAATCCTACATTTTAAGAGTTTTCACACAAAACATACCAAACAGGCTATCCCGGTGGGTGAATACATCCGAGCAAAGCGTAATTGTAGCCTTCCTTCCAGTTTTTCAGCAGAGCAAAATATTATTAACCCAAGACTAAAATTTAAAGGGGGTTAACCCAGTTTGGGACACTCAAAAGGGCTTCCAAAATTGTGGATAAACGTACCAGAGAAGACTTATTGGCAAACAATTCTACACGTAAGAAGAGGCAAGGGGACAATTTGGATAGGGACAAATTGGTGTTAGTATTAGATCATAGTCATCATTTTGCAAAAATTAGACAAATCATTTTAAAATACTTACCGATCTTACAAGAAGATGAAATCATTGACTCCATCTTACATAAGGGTTGTCAAATAGTGGCGAGAAAGTCTAAAACTATTGGTGATTTTTTATCACCTAATCGTTTACAAATTACCACTCACAAACCTACTTGGTTACGTCATAAAGGTTTTTTCAAGTGCGGATCACATCCGTGCAAAACATGCAATTTTGTGGTTCCCACTCAAAATTTCTATAATTCTGACTCCTCTCACTCTTACATGATTAAAAGTTATATCAATTGTAATTCCCACCATGTGGTATATGTACTTTTGTGCACCCTCTGCAATCTCATCTATGTGGGTAGTACCATCAGGAGACTGAAAACTCGCTTCTTAGAGCACCTCGGTGACATATTTAACGTTAAAAAAATGAATAAATCCAATGTAGCACAACACTTCATAGACAAACATGAATCCAACACCCAAGGTCTTAGGGTTTTAGCTATAGAAAATGTCCGCAAACCTATACGAGGTGGGGATTGGGAGTATTTATTGCGAGATAGGGAGGCGTATTGGATTTTAGTTCTCAACAGCATCTCTCCCAACGGGTTAAATATGCGCCGAGATATTATGTATCATTTGTAGTTGTTGTGTTTTTTTGTTTTTTTCTTCATAATGTATCTAATTTATTATTTTTTGCAGATACTCCTTGTTTATTCTCTTCATTTTTTAGTGTTTTTTGTTTTTATTCCTACATTTTTCCACCTTAGCATGCTTGCTTCTTATTAGGCTCACCACCTACCAAATTGTGATTTTCTTTTATACATAATACCATTATAGAAATTTATTTCTCATACCCTGTGGGCCTCTGGCATCACCATGACAACGAGACGCCCGCCCGGACATTTGTTGTCTTATGTCCGGTGTATTGTGCACGCGCTCCCCGGTGTGCGTTTGCACTCTGGTTTCCGCTTGTAGGGTCATGTTGGGATGCGTTTTTCAGCTCACCATGACAACACACGCCTAGGCGCTGTGTGTTTCCGGTTACATCATTTCCGGTTTTTTGGGAAAGCAAGGTCTCTTGCGTACACTTCCGGTTTTGTTTTTCCGGGTTTGGCGGAACGAGCGGATGTCTTGGTTGCCGACACAACACTTGCAAGCATGCTATTCCAGGTGTGTATAGTTTTGTTAATTATGTATATATGTGATTTAATACACTATAAGAGGGAGGTTGTATGTTCATATGGTAGCTATGACTAAGGGCTGAATTAAGCCCGAAACGCGTCAGCTCATCACCCCTCTGTCTGTCTGCTATTGTGCACGTTTGTCTTCCATGTGGCTCTATTGTGGCTGATTTTAAAGAATTTACAAATAAATCGTTTGGAATTTTATCTACATTTCTACTGGTGCCAATCCATTTCCTTTGTGGGTCTGAAGTTTACTTTTTATCGCTAGCAATTTGGAATGCATGCGACTTTTTTGATCATTTTTATTCCATTTTTTGAGTGACGTAAAATGAACAAAAAACGCACTTTTGGCGTTTGGAATTTTTTTTCTTCTACGGTGTTCAGCGTACGGATAAATGATGTTATAATTTTTATAGATCGGACTTTTTCGGACGCGGCGATACCAAATATGTGTAACTTTTTATTATTTTAATGATTTATATTGTAAAATGGGGAAAGGAGGGTGATTTGAACTTTTAATACTTTTTTTTTTTGTACTTTAAAACTTTTTTTTTTTTTTTACTGTAACATTGAGGCCACCTGTGGTACTTGACCACTAGGTGGCGCGATTGTTAATACATCCTAATGCATTGCATAGGCAATGCATTAGGGTACAAAAGATGCGGTTTCCGCACTTCCTGTCTGCGGACGGAAGTGGGCAAAACGGCCAGGGTAAGTGACGGGAGCCTTCCCAAGCTCCCCACCACAATGCCCGGAGATCGGATCGGCGCAGCATAGCTGTGCTTATGGCGATCACCGGCGCCGATCGGTGCGCAGGCACCGATCGTGCGTTAATTCAGACTCCGCGGTCATCTTTGCCGCGGCGCCTGATGGGTAAAACAGTGCCAGCGGGCGGAGCCACCCTCCGGCGCTGTTACTGCCGGGTGTTAGCGGCAATTAGCCGCTAACACCCGCAGCTGTGCGGGGGGTCGCGGAGCAATCCCCCTGCAAAGCCCCTTAGCTGCCCTGGGACGTACTGATACGCCCAAGGTCGTTAAGGGGTTAAAAAAAAATATATTCTTTTGGTTTGTAATTATTCTTTTACACCGTTCACAATTCACATTTAATAACCTGTTAGATTAATTCCACAAGTTATTACGGTTATGTAGATACATAATATGTGTAGGGTTTTTTTGTGTAATTTAGGCACAATAACTTTTTTATTAAGTATTTATTTTTATTTTATTTATTTAATTTTTTTCTACACTTTATGTTTTGTACTTTTTGTAATCCCAATATGGGATAATTATTGCAAATTTTTTTTACACTTCGTAATGTATTAGCCTATTCATGTATGCTAATACACTACAATCTGTGTCAATTTGACACAAGTAGCAGTCAGGGCAGCACACAGTGTGCCCTGACTACAGACTTGTCATACAGACAGCCCTGGGGCTACTCTAGGTCCCCAATGCTGACTGTACAGACATTCCGTGGGCTTCATCGGGAGTCCCAATAACCCGAAGGTGCAGGGGATTGCCCTTTGATTATGCCGCGGGCATGTACCATGCAGATTGCCTCTGCTTTCCGGAGCTCACAGGGACTACTCTAGGAACAGAGCTGTTCCTAAAGCTCTGTTCCTAAAGCTGCTGAGGCACTCCGCTTTCTGCAGCAACGTCTTTTGACATTGCTGCAGAAGAACGACCTTAAACGACTGTCAAAAGACAGTGGGCAGTTGTTAGGGAGTTAATGTGGTCATCTAGTGGAAAAAAATATGTTCTGAATAATATACTGTTATAACTCTCCTAAGTTCAGCAGTTGTGTAATGTACTGTCATATCTTTTCAGTGGACTTCCTGCAGGTTTACATCAGCTGTTGGATGACAGGAAGCTCAGTAGTTCTGTGCTTCTCAACACAAGGGAAACAGCTCTGTGTCCAGCTCAGGAGATCATGTAACTAAAGGGGTGTGTTTTTTTTATGACAGCTTTTGAAGCCTGACCCCTTTCGACTTGCTTCTCAAGGCTACGTATGGCATAGGAGAAGCACAAATTAACTCAGAACACATCATAGGGAGATGAATAAGGACATTTTAGATTTTTTTGGGTGATTAGCTGGACAAACCTCTCAAGGACTATATCAAAGGATATTTCCTGCCCTGTACATTGTGTTGTTTAGAGCAAGTGAGAGGTCCTAACCCCTCAGGTCATGCACTAAGCATAACAAAACATATACAGTTCTGCCTTGACTATAAATAGCATTACACTAAAAGAATTTCTTGAAATCCCTGCCTTTAAAAACAGGACAGTTATGGTAATTACCCTATAAGCTGTTTAAAAGGCAGACCAGCCAAATTAAGTCTGCCATTTAGGGTAGCCATTATGTTAAAGGACTGGAGGCATAGAACGTTGTACGCCTATGCATGCAGTCTACAAACAGAATGTAGGCTGATGCTTGATGGAAGCTTGATAAAAGGTAATAATTTTACATAAAAGTCCTTTTTCAGAAGTTCGCTAATATTATTATTATTATTATTATTATTATTATTAATAGTATTAAGGGTTACTCTTGCTTCATTTATTAGCTTTAAACATGTTGGCAAGGGTAAATATAGACTATTACCAAATACATTGCTGGTCTGATTTTGCTTCTTTTCAGAGCTAGGAGCAGATCTTATCTCCTACTTTTTCAGACAAGTTTCCTTAGTTACTGACCACCTCTCTGCTCTCTATCTCTCTCTCTCTTCTTACACATAGGAGCAGTGGTCGGGATGATGACTCCCTACCTGCTCTGTTCCTTATCTTATCACTAAATAATGTGTTTACATTACTTACTGAGAAGCTTTAACTCTTTAGAGTTCTGTAGTCTTATGCACTACAATTTAGAAACTTCCTTCAGTCATGTCACTCTATCAGCCTCAGCTATAAATAGCAGAGCTGTTTGCGAATCACTGCTAAAGAATCACCCACAGCTTGACCAGGCAGTGTAATTCTGAAGCTGCCCGTGGCACTTTAAAACAGCATGGTGAGATGACCCCTTTAAGTTCCTTTGGGGATGGCATTTCAATGACACTAGTAAACTCACATCTAGAATTGCCTGTTTCAAGTTGTAAAATACAATTGTTTTTCTTTCTGAATCATGACTAGAAGTGGCCTAGAGGCAGTGAATGCTATCCTAGTACACAATGAGATATATACCCTCCATAATAGTTAGATATTTATGTCAGGCACAGTTCTTTCAAAATAGTGCCTAACAGTGACAGCAGCCTAAAGGGCCGTTCACATGGCTTATTGCAGGGACGGATTTCAGCCGTATTACGCGCCTTACTGCGCTGCAATACGGCTGGAATCCGTCCCAGCCATTACGGTAATCCACAGTTCTCATAGAGAACTGTGGCTTCTGTCACTCCTACCCGCTCGGCGAATCCGCTGGGCGGGGAGAAAGTGACATGTTCATTATCCCGACGGGATACGCACCGTGGATAATGAAAGTCTAAGCCCCCGCCCCTTACTCAAGCCGTAATTGCGGGCAAAATCCGTCCCGCAATTACAGCTTGAATAAGTCGTGTGAACCGGGCCTAACAGTGACAGTCACAAAGAACCTTTAGCAGTAAAAGCCAAGTGGCCCCACAGTGACAGCCATAGTACAATACATCACCATTCAAATTTGTGAGGATTTTCCACAATGCTACCACGAAAGTCAGTCATATTATTACAGTGATAAAAATTATAATGCCACCATTATAATGTGAATTAATAAAGATGAGTTATAATTAATATACATTCTAGTGCCACGATTAATAACCGCCACAGTGTCCTCATCAGGACCATAACATAGTTCCCTTTCAGTTCCAAACACAGATCATACATTTGTGCTAGCCAAAGAACTAACTAGGGAGTGGGACATAAGGAGCAGTCTGTGTGAAAGGGCATGAGAAGCAGTCTGTGTGAGAATGAGAAGGATGTTTGTCTATTCTAGTCTTGACTTTACAGCTATGGGACATGGCTGAAGCCTTAAGAGGCATGTAATACACTGAACATTAGGTATGCAACATTTAACTCTTCTCTGCCCAAAGTTTGACTTTTATGACTTCGATACCCCACACAAAACATGGTCACATGCAAACTCATCCATCTTTCTGTTGAAGTATATGGAGAATGTTGAGGTCAGGATTTGGCAAATAGGCGCCAGGTAATATTTGCATGTAGCTATAGAGTGGGCCCCAACAATCAAAATTACTCTTTGGCACCTCAATCCGACAACAAATATACTCACCTGCTTCCAACTCTCATGATGTCTAGTCAGAATTCTGAAATGCAAAAAGTTACAGAAGAGATTCAATTATAGGGTAAGTCTCTATGAGTTAATGTAGCCATAGTCCTAGGGAGATGAGCAACACTATCAGGGAAGTCTGTCTTCTTGCTACACTGTCCAAAAACTTAACTTGGCAATTGTGTGTTAATCCACATAACACTCCAGTGTACTTGGCGTAACTATTTAGAAAAAATTAAGAAAACGACACATAATGGGGAATTATATAACTTGACTACTGCCAAGCCGCTTCATCTCTTCTGTCAACAGGATGACATTCCCGCTTTCAATGAAAAGAAAAGTCATTACAGATTGGTTGCTAGGGATACACTAACATCTGTATTGCTTAACCCCTAATGACCAGCAACATTTTTTAGGTTTTGCTTCTCTACATTTCAGAAGCTATAACTTTTTTTTTAAGTGAGTATAAAAAAAGAAAAGTAGTACAGGATTGACTTATACCAATAACCTGTTAGAATTAATTCTTCTGGGTTTTATTATGATTCTACTGCTTACCTAATTGTGTTGGGAATTTTTTGTTCTATGTATGCACAATAAAATGCATATTTTGTTTTTTTCTTACATTTTGTTAATTGCTGATAGGAATTTTCCTGCCATTCCATTCTCTCCTACTTATTAGGACAACAGGAGTCTGTATTTGTACATAGTTGCCATGCAACTGCTCAGAATCCCTGGATGTGTTGTTAGCTGCCTGGTTGTTGCGCACCGTAAGTTTGTTAGGAGTCTATAAGTCAAGCTGAAATGGCACTCGTGTCAGAGAACAAGGTTGGTTTTGAGTTTTGCTGTGGTTGCTTGTTCTGTTCAGTGTCAGTCACTTGTGTTAGACTCAGTATCCAGTTTCTTGTCTCAGTCTTGTTGGTCTGGTTGTGGACTTGTGTTCTTTTGGGAATTATTGATCTGGTGTTTCCTTAGTTTCTGTTGGGCACCACCCAGGTATTGCTGGGTACACACACTTGAATCTCTACCAAACCATGGACTGTCTACATCCACCTGATGTTCATAGCTAAATCATCTGAGTTGATTTGCTGATACTCTTCATATTGCCTTTTTATGTTAACGTATTGTGTTGCTAGTTGTTTGGAGTCAAATGCACCATTTTTTCAACTTTATTTTATACTTAGAATGTATTAGCATACTCCTGTGTGTTGGTGTATTGCACCATACTTACCAATCCTCCTGTTTCTTCTGGGAGACTCTCACAAAACAGAATGCAAACATGATAGGGTTAATGCAAACCCTACACAGATTCCTGGGCCGGGGCTAAAATCTCCCAGATTGAGAAAAGAAAAAGTTGTCAAGTATGCAAAATACCCTGTGTCAGTATGATACAAGTTGCTGTTAGGGCAACATCTAATCTGCCCTACCAGCATGCTCACTTAACTGAACAGGCTTCTAGGTCCACAGAGCTGACTGTAGAGGGTTTGCCAGTCTCTTACCAGGTCAGGACTGTATATGGGGGGAGTAGCAGCGATTTCATGTTGGAGGTTTTAGCTCTACCACAGTGCACAGCTTATTCCGGTGGAATTTTTCTTTTGGCATATGCCAAAAGAAAGACATGCTGGTGTATGGATCAATCCAAACAACTATGTGGTGGCTCAACGTTGTTTAAATTACTCAGTATCTGGATAAAGACTTAAATGTGATGTGCCACAAGATCTCAAGGATCAAAGCGCGGACGCAGGCATGCCGAGCTCTTCAGCTCTGTGTAGTCAGCGTGGTAAGGTGTGCGTGTGTGTTAGTGCGATTTTGTTTGAATTGCGAGAGTGTCATTGAAACCCATCAGAGTATGAGTATGCACCAAGAACCGATCCTCTCTGCTAGTGAAAGAGGAGGTCGTGGTGTTTCTAGGAGAGCAAGACTGTAGTGTGTGGTAAGCTGAGCAGGCGTGTACAGGCAAGTGGGATACGCAGGTTTGATACTGATTATGACAGTGCACTAACTGGTGTCCTAGTGTTCAAAATCCTGCATGAGGCGCGGTTAGCTCCGAATATGTGAGTGGTAGAGCAGATGATTTCCTACATTGTAGTCGAATGTGTGCGACAGTTGGAGCGCTCAGATATAGGGTTCTGGATGTGTGATTTGGCAGGCTGGATTTGACTTTATTACTGACTACTTATAGTGCAAAGAATCACGAGCGCTCTGCTCTATGGGTGTCGAGCATCCCTGGTGAGGGCGAAGAGGTGCTGGTGAAGCCTCTAATATGTGTGCGTCCACTAATGGAGCGACGGCCAAGAACAAAACGGTTGCAGGAATTTTGTAAGTAATGATGAATGGGTGTAAAATGTTTATTATGAGTTCATTTCAGTCTCTCTCGGAAACCAAAAGCACAAAGGAGGAGAGGAAAAAGAATGCGAGAGATAGATATAGAAAATGAAATAAAGTTAACGCACAGAGATTTCAACACGATTGCATGCAGTTGGAGTATAAATCCATTATCTGCACGCGGGTTTATTGTTTTTAGGGCTTGCTCGCGATTAGTGATCCATAGAGGTTTACAGCTTAGTCTCGCAGGGGATAGCGTGTGACCGATGGGCAGTTCGTGCTATCAATAGGGACTATAGTTTTCAGGTACAGGTAAGTCAAGAACGCAGTGCAGAATAGAAAGAAAGTACCCTACATAGTGAGGTATGTGCATTGTATACAGGGGGACGTGAAAAACGAGCAATCGCACAGTGTATAAGTTATGTGTCCGAGGCTGTGATGTTGACACCAAGGAACCGCTTGTGCTGTAAAGCATAAAATGTAAGCCTGAGTCGTGAGGCACAGTTAAGCGATACAATTTTATAAGTAGGTAAACACGAGACCTTACTTTCACTACATAAGAGGAAAGTGCGGCTGGTGACATCTGCTGTATATATTACATGATATGGCAGATGGCAAACAAATCAACCCACGCCCCTTCCGCGACACGAGCAGAGCTGAGAGCTGGGAATGCAGGAGGTAGGAAATTGAGATGTGGCAGAGAACCGGGGCGCTTAAGTTCTTTAATCAGAAACTGTAGTATGTGTAAACAGAGTGGAGTGGAGCCACCATAGTTGTTGGATCTGACAACACCAGCTGTCTTCTTTTGGCATATGCCCAAAGAAAAATTCCACCGGAATAAGCTGTTGTCACAGTGGTAGAGCTAAAACCTCCAACATGAAATCGCTGCTTCACGCCCCACATATGTCATTCCTGACCAGGTAAGAGAACTGCAAACCCTCTAAACTACAGACCAGCTCTGTGGACATAGAAGCCTGTTTCAGTTAAGTTAGCATGCTGGGTGAGGGCAAGATATGATGTTTGCCCTAACAGCAACATGTATGCTACTGACACAGGGTAGTTGGTTTGCATACATTGACACTTTTCTTTCTTCTCATCTGGGAGATTTTAGCCCTGGCCCAGAATCTGTGTAAGGGTTTTGCATCTAAACCTATCATTGTTTGCATTCTGTTTTGGAGAGTCTCCCAGAAGAAAACAGGAGGGATTGGTAAGTATCGATGCAATACACGAACACACAGGAGTAGCTAATACATTCTACGTATAAAAATAAATGTTGAAAAATGTCGCATTTTGACATCCAAACAACTAGCAGAACAAGAACGTTTAACAAAGAAAGGCAATATGAAGAGTATCAGTCAAATCCAACTCAAATTATTTTAGCTATTAACATCAGGTGGATTAGAATCCCATGGTTTGGTAGAGATTCAAGTGTGTGTACCCAGCAATACCTGGGTGGTGCCCAACAGAAACTAAGGAAACACCAGATCAATAATTCCCAAAAGAACACAAGTCCACAACCAGACCAACAAGACTGAGACAAGAAACTGGATACTGAGTCTAACACAAGTGACTGACACTGAACAGAACAAGCAACCACAGCAAAACCCAAAACCAACCTGTACTCTGCACAGAGTGCCTTATTCAGTTGATCTTTATAGACTCCTAACAAACTTAGGTGCGCAAACCAGGCAGCTAACAACAATCCAGGATTCTGAGCAGTTGCCATGCAACTATGTACAAATACAGACTCCTGTTGTCCTAATAAGTAGGAGAGAATGGAATGGCAGGAAAATTCCTATCAGCAATTAACAAAATGTAAGAAAAAAACAAAATATGCATTTTATTGTGCATACATAGAACAAAAATTCCACACCTATTAGGTATCCGTAGAAACATAATAACCCAGAAGAATTAATTTAACAGGTTATTTGGTATAAAATGTCATCGGTACACTTTTTTTTTATACTCACTTAAAAAAAAAGTTATAGCTTCTGAAAGTCAGAAGCAAATACCTAACAAAAATGTTGCTGGCTCATAGGGTTAAGCAATACAGATGTTAGTGTATCCCTAGCAACCAATCTGTATGACTTTTCTTTACATTGAAAATCGAATTTCATCCTGTTGACAGAAGAGATGAAGCAGCTTGGCAGTAGTCAAGTTATATAATTCCCATGATGTGATGTTTTCAAAATTTTTCTAAATGTTACGCCAAACCACAGTAGTGTTATGAGGATTAACACACAAAGCCAAGTTAGTTTTTGGACAAGTGGTAGCCAAAGAAGAAGCTTCCTATAGTGTTGGTATCTCCCTTGACTATGGCTACATTAACTCATAGAGACTTACCCTATAATTGAATCTCTTCTGGTAACTTATGCATCAATATTTCTGACTAGACATCATGAGAGTTGAAGCAGGTGAGTATATTTGTTGTCGATTGAGGTGCAAAGATAATTTGATTGTTGGGCCCACACTAATAGCTCATGCAAATATTCTCTGCGCCTATTTGCCAAATCCTGACCTCAACATTCCTCCATATACTTCGAAGCAGAAAGATGGTATGAGTTTGCATGTGACCATGTTTTTGGTGTGGGTCTCGAATGTCATAAAATTCAAACTATTGGGCTAGAAGAGTTAAATGTTCATACCAAATGTTCATGTGTATTACATGCCTCTTAATGCTTCAGCGATGTCCCATATCTGTAAAGCAAGACGATAATAACAAAACATCCTTCTCATTTTCTCACACGAGACGGCTTCTCATATCATGCCCTTTCACACAGACGCACCTTATGTCCCACTCCCAGTTGAGTTCTTGGCTAGCACAAATTATGATCTGTGTTTGTAACTGAAAGGGAACTATGTTTAATGGTCCTGATGCGGACACAGTGGCGTGTTAATCTATTGTGGCATTATAATTTAATATTAATTATTAAACTTATATTTAATTAATTCAAATTATATAATGGGTGTGCATTATAATTTTTATATCAATTTAATAATGTGACTGACTTTCGTGGTAGCAATGTGGAAAATCCTCACAAATTTGAATGGTGAGTATTGGAACTATGGCTTGTCACAGTGGGGCCACTTGGCTTTTTACTGCTAAAGGTTCTTTGTGACTGGTCACTGTAGGCCCGGTTCACGACGATTATTTTCAATACAGTAATTGCGGGACGGATTAATGCCCTCAATTACGGCTTGAGTAAGGGGCGTGGCGGGGCCTTAGGGACTTTTCATTATCCACGTGCTTATCGCGTCGGATAATGAACATGTCATCTATCTCCCCGGCCCAGCGGATGTCCCCGCCGAGCGCGTAGGTGAGTGACAGAAGCCACAGCTTCTCTATGAGAACTGTGGTTACCGTAATGCTGGGAACGGATTCCAGCCGTATTGCAAGCGCAGTACAGCGCTCCAATACGGCTGAAATCCGTCCCCCTACAATAAGCCGTCGTGAACGGCCTTTAGGCTGCTGTTCACTGTAAGGCACAATTTTAAAGAACTGTCCTGACATAAATAAAAAATTTTTCCCCCTTTTGAAAACTATTAATGGAGGGTAATATCTCAAGTGTACTAGGATACGCTGTCAACTGCCTCTAGGCCACTTCTTGTCATGATTCCCGAAAGAAAAACAATTGTAATTTTACACTTGAAAAGGCAATTCTAATTGAGGTTTACTAGTTGTCCATTGAAATGCCATCCCCAAAGGAATCTTAAAGGGTCATCTCACCATGCTGTTTTAAAGCGCCACAGGCAGCTTTCAGAATTACACATGGCCTGGTCAGCTGTGAGGTATTCTTTACAGTGAATCGCAAACAGCTCTGCTATTTATAGCTGTAGCTGAAGAGTTACATGACTTAAGTGAAGTTTTCTAAATTGTAGTGTAAAAAACAAAGACTACAGAACTCTAAAGAGTTAAAGCTTCTCAGAAGTAATGTAAACACATTATTTATTGAATAAGATAAGGGAACAGAGCAGGTAGGGAGTCAATCATCCCGACGCACCTGCCTCCTATCCTGAAGTGTAAGAAGAGAGAGAGAGAGATAAAGCAGAGAGGTGGTCATACTAATGAAACTTGTCTGAAAAAGTATGAGAAAAGTATCTGCTGCTATCTCTGAAAAGAATCAAAATCAGACCAGCAATGTATTTGAGATAATAGTCTATATTTACCCTTGGCCAACATGTTTCTAAAAAGCTAATAAATGAAGCAAAGAGTAACCCTTAATACTATTAATAATAATAATATAATAATAATATTACGAACTTCTGAAAAAGGACTTTATGTAAAATTTATTACCTTTTATCAAGCTTCCATCAACATCATCCTTACATTCTGTTTGTAGACTGCATTATTAGCGTACAACGATCACATGCCTCCAGCCCTTTAACATAATGCTACCCTAAAAGGCAGACTTAATTTGGCTGGTCTGCATTCTTAAACAGCTTTAAGGGGTAATTACCATAACTGTCCGTTTTTAAAGGCAGGGATTTCCAAGAAATTCTTTTTATGGGGGTAATGCTATTTATAGTCCACAAGCAGAACTTTATATGTTTTGTTATGCTTAGTGCATGACCTGAGGGGTTAGACCTGCTCACTTGCTCTAAACAACACAATGTACCGGGCAGGAAATAGCCTTTGAAATAGTCCCCTTTAGAGGTTTTTTCCAGCTAATCACCCAAAAAAATCTAAAAAGTCCTTATTTTTATTCCCTAGATGTGTTTTGGTTTAATTTTTTTGCCCTTTTCCTATGCCATAGTTAAACCTTGGAAAGCAAGGCGAAAAAGGGGGCAGGCTTTTAAAAAACTTTAAAAAAAAAGCCCCCCCCCCTTTTGTTACATGGAAAAACCTGAGCTTTGGGCAAAAGAGCCTTTTTCCCTTGTGTTTTTAGGGAAACAAAAGGGAAATTTCTTTAGCTTCCTGTCAAACCAACAAAATTTATGTAAACCTGCAGGAAGTCCCTGAAAAGATATGACAGTACATTACACAACTGCTGAACTTAGGGGAGTTTTTAAAAAGTATATTATTTAAAAACTATTTTTTTTTTCCACTAGATGACCACATTTAAATCCCCAACAAAATGCCCACTGCTTTTTACAGTCGTTTAAGGGCGTTCTTCTGCACATGTCAAAAAAACTTGCTGCGAAAAACCGGGGTCTCTAGCAGCTTTTTGGAACTGAGCTTTAGGAAAAACTCTGTTCCTAGATTTGTCCCCGTGAGTCCGGAAAGCAGAGGCAAATCTGCAAAGGTACATGCCCCCCCGGCATAAAACCCCAAAAGGGGGAAAAACCCCCGCACCTTCGGGTTTTTTGGGACTCCCGATGAAGCCACGGAAAGTCTGTACAGTCAGATTGGGGCCTAGAGTAGCCCCCCGGGGGTCTGAAAGACAAGTCTGTGTCAGGGCCCACTGTTTTGCTGGCCCCGACCCGCTCATTTTGTCCCAAAATTTACAAAAGAATTTTAGTGTATTAGCATACATGAATTTGGCTAATTCATTACGAAAGTGTAAAAAAAAAAAAATTTCAAAAAATTTTCCCATATTGGGGATTTCAAAAAGTAAAAAAAAAAAAGTGTAGAAAAAAAATTAAATAAAATAAAATAAAAAAAAAAATATTTAAAAAAAAAAGTTATTGTGCCAAAAAATTACAAAAAAAAAACCCTACACATTTATTTACATAACGAATAACTTGGGGGAATTTAAATCTAACAGGTTTTAAAATGTGAATTGTGAACGGTGTAAAAAGAATATTAAACCAAAAGATATATTTTTTTTTAACCCCTTAAACCTTGGGGTTCAGTACGTCCCGGGCAGCAAAGGGGCTTTGCGGGGGGATTGCCCGCGATCCCCCCCACACCCCCCGGGGGTGTTGCGGCAAATTTTGCCGTAACACCCGCAGTAACAGCGGGGGGGTGGTCCGGCCCCCGGGCACTTTTTCCCTCGGCCCGTTTTAAAAAAACCCCACTGAATTAACGCCGATCGGTCCCGTGCCCGATCGGTGGCGGTACCCCAAAAGCGCACTACGCTGCGCCGATATCCCGGGTATTGTGGTGGGGGCCTTGGGGAAAAGGCTCCCCCCTTTTTACCCGGGCCCGGTTTGCCCCACTTTCCTCCGCGACAAAGTGGGAAACCCCATTTTTGTAACCCAATGAAATTCCCTTTGAAATCATTATTTGTTTTAACAACGCCCCACCACGGGGTGGCCAAAAAGTTACAGTAAAAAAAAAAAAAAAGTTTTAAAGTACAAAAAAAAAATGTTTTTAAAATTCAAATCCCCCCCCTTTTCCCCTTTTAAAACAAAATAAAATCTTTTAAAAATAAATAAAGTTACACATTTTGGTATCTCCGCTCCCCAAAAAGTCAATCATAAAAAAATTTTAAATATTTAATCCCAAAGCGAACACCGTAGAAGAAAAAAAAAAATTTCCCAAAAGCCAAAATTTCGTTTTTTTTTCATTTTACGTCCCCAAAAAATGGAAAAAAATGATCAAAAAAAATCGCATGATTTCCAAAAAATGCTAGCGATAAAAAGTTACTTCCCCTGCAAAAAATGCCCCCCCCCACGACGCCCAGGTGTTAGACAAAAAATTATTTGGGCCACAAAAGGCGCCGGTGCCAAATTTCAAAAAAAGAAAAATGTTGGAAATTTTTTTAAAAGGGACCAAAACATAACGGAAACCCTACATGTTTGGTTTTTGCCGATGCATAACAACCTGTAGAAAACATTAAAAAACCCTTATATTTACCGAAGATTGAACGCCGTAAAAAGCAAAACCCAAGAAACATGGCGAAAAATAATTTTTTTTTTACAATTTGTCCCCCCTTGGAATTTTTTTTTGCGGTTTCCCCGTTATTCTAAGTATAGTGAATAACACCTTAAAAGTACATATTGTCCCCCCAAAAAAAAAAGCCCTCAGTGGTCTTGGGTGTAAAAATAAAAAAGTTATGGCTTTCAGAAGGGGAGGAAAAAGAAAAACGCCCCACAAAAAAAAAAAACGCCCGGGTCCCCTTTTGGGGGTTTAAAATTCTGCAGTAATTTATCTGTGAACTTAAACTAAGTCCCCAAAAATACAACTTTTCCCACATAAAACAAGGCCTCATACAGCTGCATCACTTAAAAAATAAAAATGTTACGACTGTTGAAACGCAAGGAGGCCAAACTAAAAAATGTAGCTGGTCATTAAAGGGGTTGTCTCACTACATCGATTCATCATACCTCAGTCCTGTTTTCTCAGTTTAATTTTTGAATTTACTGGCTTTACTGGCTACTCCTGGCCTGCAGTGATGCTGCTGAGGACACCTGGTCTGTGGCTATAGTGACCAGCGCTGGTAGCCTAACAGGAGAGATCAAACAGGTCTGTAGCCATAGCAACCTGAGGAGCTGATGCAGTTCATATAAGAGGAGATATCTAGGAACAGGTAGGACACTGTTAATGGACACATATTGCAAAGTAACTTGTTTTTGCAAGATCTTTAACATAAATACCAATCCTTGTAGTGAGACAACCCCTTTAAGTACTTTTCAGGCGTTCGACTTATGGGGTTAAAGTAGATGCATTACTGTTGAAAAATATGTGTTACAGCAACTTTACAGGGGTTTTATCATTAAACACTTTTGTAGACTTAAGCTGCTTCTATCTGTTTTAGCTTCAAATCCAGGGGCGAGTCATTCTGCCTTTTCGGCATGTATCTCCTCCTATGAGGCATGCCTCCCCTCACTGAAGAGTTGTGACATCATCATTCTGTGTGAAGCAGTGGAAGAGGACATCACAGATCTGCAGACTTCTTGCAATGTTCTCTTGTCTGCAGAGCTGTCACCTGCCTCCCAGGCTGCACAAGCTCCTTGTAACCAGAACCCCTACATTGCTGTAAGCACAACACCTTGATTGGTGTAAACAGTTATACATACAGCCTGAACTGATAAAACAAATGTGAGAAAGGCACGCTGCTCCCCCCTCCTCCCTCTGTTATCAGGCAGGAGGTAGAGCAGACTGTATAAGGCTGTTATATGGGGGGAGCACAGGGTATAAGGCTGTGTTATATGGGGGGAGCACAGAGTATAAGGCTGTGTTATATGAGGGGAAAGTGAATCTAACAGCTAGAGATTCAGTAATTGCCCAGATCCTTTACATAGAGTCATCACTGGGAGATGAGTATAGAGAGAAAGTGAGACAGCCTTCATTGTAAAAAGGGCAATACATTGCATGGAAATCCCTAAAGAAGCATTTATGCTATCTATCATACATGAAAAAACTTTGAGACTCTTGGTTCGCATATTTTTGATCAAAAATTGTTTAACCCCTTAAGGACCCAGCCTGTTTTGGCCTTCCTGACCCAGCCCTATTTTTGAAATCTGACATGTGTCCATTTATGTGAGAATAACTTTTTGACACTTTTACCTATCCATGTGATTCAGAGATTGTTTTCTCGTGATACATTGTGCTTTAAGTTAGTAAGAAATTTTTATCCATACAATCCTTGTTTGTTTGTGAAAAATATCAAAATTTCATGAAAATTTGGAAAAATTTGCGATTTTGAAAGTTGCAAAATTTTTGCGTGCAAGACAGATAATTATTCACCACAAAATAGCCCTATAACTAGCATCACCATATGTCCACTATAGGTTGGCATCATTTTTTTAAATGTCTTTTTTTTTTTTTACAACATTAAGAGGGCTTAGAAATTTAGTATTAATTTCTCACAATTTCAGAAAATTTTGCAATATACATTTTTTTTTTGGGACCACTCCAGTTCTAAACGTTGGCTTTGAGGGGCCTGCATGTTAGATACCCCCCTTTAAATAATGCCATCTAAGAAACTAGACCCCTTAACGTAAATTTAGAACACTATTTAGGAAGTTTGATAACCCTTTAGATATTTAACAGTAATTAAATCAAAGTGGGGGTTTGAAATTTCAAAATTTCACTTTTTTTGCGATTTTCAATATTTATCCATTTTTCCCACTGGAATACGGTTAAATGTGACTAGGTAAATGCAACTTAATATTTCCCCAGGTCTGCCATTTTTAGAGATATCCCATATGTGGCCCTAGTGCAGTATTTGGCTCAGCCATAAGCCCCAAATAAGAGAGAAACCTACCGGACTCTGAGGTCTCCTTTTCAATACGATTTTATTTAGGCGCCATTTCAGGTTTGGGACACCCTAAGGTGCTAAAACTTAATAAACACCCCTAAATAGACCACATATTGGAAACTACACCCCCTTAAGGAATATATTCCAGGGGTGCATTGAGAAATATAGACCCCACAGGTGATTCACAAATTTTTTTTAGTATAAGGCTGTGAAAAGGAAAAAAAAAAATTTTTTTTCCAATAATCTGCAATTTTAGCTTAAAATTGTTTCACATATACAAGGAACCTGGAAAAAAGAACCGTAAAATTTTGTTAAGCAATTTTTTCCAAGTTTGGGCAATACCCTACATGTGGGTGTAAACTGCTGTGTGGGCGCATGGCAGGGCGTATAAGGGAGGGGAGACCCTATTGGCTTTTGGAACGCAGTTTTGGTGGGGCCATGTCGCATTTTGCAAAGCCCCAAAGTAGCAAAACAGGCGAAACATTCCAGAAGTCGCCCCATTTGGATTCAACACCCATCAGGGATCTCATCTAGGGGGGGTACTGTGCATTTTGGATGCACAGGTGTTCCGTATTTTTTTTTTTTAGCATTGGGCAATGAAAATGGGGGAAAAACGCATTTCAGTCTTTTTTTTGAGTTTCAATTTTACAGCATTCGCCGTGCAGTGTAAATGATGTGATAACTTTACTATGGGGGTCGGTACATTTACATTGATAAGATTTTATATAGTTTTTTCTGTTTTATTACTTTTACACAGTAAAAAATATGTCTATAAAAAATTCCCATTTTTTTTGTCCTATTCTGACAGCCATAACTTTTTTATTTTGCTGTGTGCAGAGCTGTGTATGGGCTTGTTTTTTTGCGGGTTTTGAGTTGAAGTTTTTATTGGTACCATTATGTGGTGCATATGATGCTATGTTCATTTTTTTAATAAGGTTTTTTTGTGAGAGGTTTTGAACAAAAAACAGCAATCTTGGTAGTGTTTTTTATTTTTATTTTTTATAGCGGTCACTGAACGGTATAAATGACATGTAGCTTTACCTCAGCCGTTTAATACGATTTACAACCGATACCCAATTTGTATATTTTTTTTATGTTTTACTGCTTTTATACAATAAAAACACTTTTATTCAAAACAGGAAAATACGTTTTTGCATCACCATAGTTTGAGAGCCATAACTTTTAAATTTTTCTGTGCTTGGAGCTGTGTAGGGACTAGTTTTTTGCGAGAGGGGGGGAACAAGGCTTTTTGATTGCTTTTAAATCCATTTTTTGGAGGCCAGGGTGAAGAAAATACTGCAATCCTAGTAGTGTCTTTTATTTTTATTTTTAACAGGGCTCACCTGCAGTATCCGGTGATAAGTTAGCTTTACTCTTTGGTCGCTACGATTATGGGCGATACCCTATTTATAAAAGTTTTTTTCTATGTTTTAAGCAAATTTAAAAAAAAAAAAAAGTGTTTTTTAGGGGTGTAAAATAATATTTATGCATCGCTATCTTCTGAAGAGCTATAAATTTTTTATTTTTCCGTATACAGAGCTGTAAAAAGGACTTTGTTTTGCGGGATGAACTGACATTTTAATTGGTACAACTTTGGAGTTTATAGGAGTTTTTGATCGCTTTTATTCCATTTTATGTGCTGCGGGATGAACAATAATCTCAATTCTGTGATTGTTTTTTTGTTTTTTTTTTACGGCGTTCACCGTAGGGGTTAATTAACATGACAGATTTATAGGGCAGGTCATTACGCACGTGGCGATACCAAATATGGGTACTTTATTTATTTTTGATCTTTTTTTGGGCGATTGGCGTTTGTAAAGGGGAAAAGGGCGGTGTAACGTATTTTTATTTTATTTTTCCCTGTTTTTTGTTTTTACTTGTTTTTTCACTTTTTTACTTTTTTTCACTTTTTTCACATTTTTTTTTTTACTTTTCCCCATAGGGGGTTTTAATTTAGAGATCTTTAGATCTCCTCATTCAATAGGATTCAGTGCATACTTGTTTTCATGACTGGTTTCCTATGACAACTGTCAGTCACGATCCCGGGTCATGCCCACAGGGCACGGCCGGGCATCGTGACGTCATAGACAACCCGGAAGGCATTCTCGGCCCTCCGGGGTGTCTGTAGGGAGGCAGGAGCCACACGGATCGCCCGATCCGTGCGCTGCTGCCGCCGAAAGAGACGCAGGAGGAGCGATCTCCTCCTGCTCTCTCTTAGTTTTTTGCGACCGGATTGTCGCGATAATTACGGGGTTATCCGCCCACCCCCGGAGCGATCCGGGGTCGGGGCCGATGGTGCGGGATGTTACCTTGTAATTTTACAGCGGGCACCCCGCGCCGATCGCGCGAAATCTGCGTTAGAGTTAGCGCGATCCTCAGGACGTATCCCAACGTCCAGGTGCGTTAAACCCCAAAAACCCGGACGTATGGATACCCCCCAAGGTCGTTAAGGGGTTAAGCCACCCACGAACTTACAACGGTGAATCTCAGGTCGGGGGGGTCCTACGCTATCTTTTACCTCTCAATAGAGCCAAATCCAGGCCTCCATTGGGCAACCGACCTCCATTATCCAGAGAGAAAGAAAATAAAAAAACACCAACCTTGCAAGCTGGACTCATATAACAGCCTGTGAAAAGTGGGAGTGGTGCAGGAAACCAAAATGAAGGCACCCCTCCTCCCCATATAGATTAAAAGCAATACATGCCAAATACAACGTATAGTTCTGCACAAAAAAACATTTCTGAAAAAACATTATGCGAACCTGGGTGCCACTGGCAGGGTTGCGGCAAATATATATATATATATATATATATATATATATATATATATATATATATATATATAATATATATATATATATACACATGCACACCACTACTAGCGGCACGCCACTGCAAAAAGGGCAATACATTACATGGAAATCCCTAAAGAAGCATTTATGCTATCTATCAAACATGGCAGGGTTGCGGCATATATATATATATATATATACACATGCACACCACTACCAGCGGCACGCCACTGCAAAAAGGGCAATACATTCATTGTACACACAGCCCTCTCAGGCAGTTAATTTCACTTTTGTTTCATTTTTGTTTTCCACAGCTCAGAGGGGAGTAAGCACAGAGAGCAGGCAGCCAATCACAGCACAGGGGGAATTTCCCATCCAGGGGGCATGTCTAAACAGGCTGAATGGCATATCAGTCAGCCAATCACAGAAAAGGGGGCGTGTCCTGTCCAGCTGCTGCAGAAATAGCTATAGATGCACAGTTTAGCTCATATCTGCTATACTAAGTGACTTAGGTAATGCAAACCTATTGCAAAAGTGCTTATTTTTACTGTCCCCATCATCTGAGATGTGATCTTTGTAGTGAGAAAACACCTTTAAACTACTTTTTTTCGTATTCAAAAAGAGGATTTTATTGAAAGAAAACCATCTGCAACAGATCAGTAATGTACATGTTAAACCACAATCAACGTAACACAATATAGCTTTGGTTCCACAAAGGATACAGACAAGTTAACAATAATGTCAAATGTGTTGTAACAAAGCAGAATCCTGACATTACCATTCACTAATGCAAGTGGAGGCAAGAGAAAACGGTGAGTCGAGGGTTAGCAAATGTGAACCACGTAAGTCCCCATAACATAGTGCCGACTCGAAAACTGATACAATATATATTACACTTTCACAATCCTAACTCAGTAAGAAAAAGAAAAAAGGTGTAAAAAGAGAAAAACAAACAAAAGATAAAAGGATCTCCAGTCAACCCCCGCCGACCCCACGGACCACTCCCAGATAAGAGGCCTACAGCTAGTCAGAAAGACAGGAGGGTTATCTTAACCAGCAGTACGACACCGATCCATGCGGCAAAAAGTAAACCATTCATCCCAGGTCTGCAAGTGCTTCATAGTTAAGGAGAGAGAGTCTGCTCAGAATTCCTCAACACGCTGTAGCATGTGAATTTCCTGAAACCAGGAGGGGGCTAGAGACGGGCTAGAGGTAGACAACCACAGATGGGGTATCACTATTTTTGCCGCCAGGATCAGGAATCGCAAAAGTTGAGTTTTGAGTGAGGTGACTGGGAGGGGAATGTCAAAAAGAAACATGGAGACTGGGTCATTTTGTATTCTAAGACCCGTAATATCGTGAATATGATCAAGGACCCGTTCCTCCAGAAGGTTTGTAGAAACGGAGCAGCTCCACCAGATGTGATAATGCTCCTACTTCTGTCTTGCAGCGCCAACATATATTGAAAACTGCAGGATTAAAGGAGTGCAAGACTGCTGGAACCCTGTACCAACGTGTAATTATTTTGTATTTAATTGTTCCCCTGCACCTTCGTAGAGAAAGATGATTATGGGCCAGGAAAAGGTCTTCTCCCATTCTTCCCCCGAAAGATCCCTACCCAACTCCCTCTCCCAAGTTTTTTGGAAGGGAAATTTATCGCCGTCAATGGAGATCAACAATCCATAAGTCCTTGAATGTGCGTGTTTTCCCGAGGAGTCCTGCAGGCAATATGATTCAAAGGTCGAATGGGGTCTGTGGAGATCCAACACGCCCCTATTGGCAGAACAGAAACTTTGCAGTTGATAATAGTTCAATCCTGAGAGACAAGGTGGCTCTGCATCACCTATCAGATCACGGATACGAAAAAAATTTTTTTTTTTTATTTTTTTTTTATTTTTTGTTTTAGTTTTTAGCGGAGGCTGGGGAGAGCACACTACCAAAGGTCGTGTTAGAAGCCCTTCTACCCTGCAGACGAGAAATAGCTGATGATAAGTGTTCCGGCACCCCGGGGTTACCTGCAGTGTTTGGGAAAATACATTGGGAAAGTATTTTAAATACAAAATACTAAATACTTATGACTGAAGTATTTTAAATACAAATACTAATACTATAAAATCCTGAAGTATCTTTAAATACAAATAGTAAATACTCCTTCAAAAGTATTTTCCAAAATACAAAAATACTGAAAAATGTAAACAAAAAATCTAATAAAAACAAAAATGTTCATAGGTCCTTTAGCCCACTAGGATCAGCATCTATCCTGCAGCTAAATGTCAGTGCCAGGATCATTTGTGTCCGACTCCTAGATTAAGCATTTCTATCACATGGAGGAGAGGATGCTACAAGTAAAGAGAAACATACAGATCTTCCATAGTTTACAATGCCTATTAATGTCAGGCATTTGGGGATATTAATTTAGTTTCAGTAACTCCATGTACTTCACATTAATAGCAGTAAACCCTGTGTGCCCTATATAAGGGTTACTAATATGCGAGTTATGAAGATACCTAATAATTACCTTCCAAGTCCCTCTCACAATATCACTACTCTTATTTGAGGCACACAGGTGGTTTAATGTGAGGGACAAGATGGGGTTAACTGTTAATTACTATGAGTACATGGAGTTACTAAGCCCTGAAGATGCAAATGACCAGGACTTTTTAATCTGCAATGGTGGAATTCCCCCCCTCGGCTTTATCCTCGAGACAATACGATTTTCCCAGTTTTTTGTGATAAAATTAGGGTCCCTTGGTTTATATCCGGTCGTGCTTCTACTCTCGGGTATATACGGTAATTTTACGGAATGGATTACGCATTCGGGATGATTAAAAAACTAAAAATAAATCATTCCTTCACTACCGGCAGATCTTGCGTTGCTGGAACGCGCTGGTTATTTTCCCTCCTCTCGTCGTCACCTTCACACGAGATTACGAGAAACTGAGAGTGATGACGAGACTCGCGCTGTTGTTTTTTTTTTTTTTAAGTTCGGTGAGGCAGTTATTTAAATTACAACATTTGTTTTGAATTTAGAAAGTAATTAAAAAAACATTAAAATACTTCCTAAAAGTATTTTAATTACAATACAAAATACTGAATAAAAAAAGTATTTTGATTACAAAAAACAAATACCGACAAAATAGTATTTTAATACTATTTTAATTACTTGTAATTTTAATACTAACTCCCGAACACTGATACCTGCTATAGGTGTGAGTGGCCTCCTGGCTTAAATAGAGACATCCTTGACAACACACAACGCTCTGTTAGGATGGTACAGACCAAAGATTTCAGTGTCGCGCTATTAATGTGGACTGTACACACCAGCAGTCATTTAGTAGTAACCGCGGTGTCAGCCATGGATGGGAGTCGCCATAGGAGCGCCATAAATAGATCAACATCTCTAGCTTTAACCCGGAGATTTTCAAATGTGGAATTGTGGAATGATTCCAGCGTGCGTACCATAACTGATGGCCAGGTAGTACAGGGTGGAGGTCAGGAAGACAAGCTCACGCCGTTCCCCATTTTAGGCCTAGAAAAGTTATAGTGAGTGAGGTGAGCCAAGCGCTGGGGTGTTTTTATTTTTTTTGGCGCCCATACAGAATTTCAGTAAGTTACACCTGTGCAGGTGCTCATAAAAAAACTTGATTTAGGAAAGAGAGTAATTAATGGTGACTTCAACAAAAATAAGAGCGCGGGAAGAATGTTTCATTTTGAAATATGTTGTTATACGCCCCAATCCAAGAAAAATCGGTCTTTAACAGATCCAATTTCGATAAATCCTTACTAATCATGGAAAGTAGAGGTGTTGATAGGTTAAGCTCGAAATTTTTTTGTCAGGATTCGTGGGGATTCTGACACCCAAGTAGGTGAAGGAGGTTACTGTTTCACAGGGGGTGAACAGAGAAAAGCAGATTTAAAGCTGCAGGAGGATGAAGTTAGAGAGATAAGGCTCAGTGGGCACACTTTTGACGGACATATTTCACTTTTGTGATTGCAAATGAGCCAAAGTCTTTGGGTTTAAAAGCGTGCCTATAGTACGAGCTGGGCGAGAGACTACATGGTTCAAGATTATAAAGCATTCAGATGCGTCTGAAAACACGAGTGCATTTTATTAGATGGTGGTTGGCAATCTGAATACTCTGAATAGAGTCGTCTAAGTGTCATAGGTCCTGCATATGATATGTTCCAAAACAAAATATATTAGATCATTCGGTTAAAGGGGACAATCCCATTCTGGTCCATTGCTTATCAGAACAGTGGTGAGATAAGGAGGTCCGATTTATTTCGTATTTTTAGTGTTGCTAGCTGTGATGATAAATGCAAAAGATCCCTGTTCCACCATTCGCCGATCCAGTCCCCATATGTATCCCAATACCCCCCTTATGAAGGACCAGTTAGCCTGGTCAAAAGCCTCTAGAGATAGGAGAACACAGGGGGGTCTTAGAGGCCTCTAATAAACTCCCTCTAGGCGGTTGGGCGGAAAGTGGGAATTCCCCTTCAGGGTATTATAAAAAGTAGCGATCTTGTACTCCGGACGTCCCAGGCTCTTTCCCATCCTTGAGAGCAGAGATAGCTCTGCTAAGCTCGTAAAGCGTAAGAGGCTCCTCCAGAGAGGCGAGGGACTGAGGGTTAAGTCCTCAGTCAAATGTCTGTATTTTGATGAGGAAAATTTTCGGAGGGGGACGAGTTGTAAAAGTCATCCAAGCCGCTCGGTGTGAACCCGGTGGGCTGATTGTAAAGCTTAGTATAATAGTCATTAAAGACACTCAATATCTCTACAGTTATATGTACCAGTCACCGTCTCGTAGGTCCTTAATAGATGTTGGAGATACAGGAATTTCCCTTCTCCTGTTTCTCGGAGCGCTCGGGGCGGATAAACTGCGGATTTATTTTACTCCGTGCATAAAAAAATGGAGCCCACAGCGATCTATGACGGTACCGGGGGTTCTGGTTCTTGTATGTCTAGCAAGCAAAACATACCTGTCGTTCCGACCCCAGGGCAATGTAGGTCTCATCAAGGTCCTGTATTTACAAGGTCCATAGACATTGTAGGTTTTGACTCAAGAAGGTGGTGCAGAGTAGAGAGAAGGGCCTGCAGCTTGTGAGATTTCTCAGCTTGCACTGCAACCTTGGCCCCCAAGTTTAATAAGAATCTCCCCATATCGAGGACACACTTAAGGGCTTCCCATTGAGTCTGTGGGGGAGTAGAGGACATGCAGCAAGATTCCAACAACTCTTTGCCACCGTGCCAGTAAGCTCCGTAAGGCATAATGAAGATCCGAAAGAAGAGGACTTCCAAGTCACAATTACAATGAAAAAGTCGGCCTAGAAGTGTGCGGAAGACGAAGATCACAATGTACTGGGGAATGATCAGGAGTGCAGAAAGGGTACCGATTAGGCACGACGACTAGAGGCTAGCAGTTGAGTGTATGTGGGAGGATATATTCGATAACACTAATAAAGAGCCGTGCAGGGAACCGGAGTATAAGGGTATAATCCTTCTCCCCGGGGTGGAGTAACCGGCTTGGAAATCTCAGCTGGATGGTTGGAATGATGGTCTGACCCCAACAAAGAGGCCGGGACCTCGGCGGGTCACAGTCCAACTGTGTAGTGTGAGATAAGAGCCATACAGCACAGTCGTCAACTTAGGGTGGTACCAGCTCCCGCTACCGTAGAGGCTGTATAAACCATGAACAATTAAAAGTCATTTAAACACATAGAGAAAGGGAGTGGAGGGTAAGGCCATGTTCACACGGGACGGCTTAATTGCGGACGTATTTCGTCCCGCAATTATCCGTGTGGATGGTGGGTGATAGCGGGGCGTGGAGGCCCGGCAGCTCTCCGGCCCCCATAGACATGCATTATCCATGGGCGCATATGGTGCCTGAATAAGTAGCAGATGCCACATCTCGTCTTCCCCGCTCGACCGAATTGGTGCGAGCGGTGAGAGGAGCCGAAATCCATATTTCACTATTGAGAACTGAGGATTACCGTAATGACCCGCGGTGACGTATTTCAGGCCCGAAATACCCCGGCAGTAAAAAAATAGCGGCGCAAATTACAGGGCACTGAACAATAAAAACCCCCATCCCAAAATAAGTCCATGGTAACATGGGTGTCGAAATAGAGGAAGGGAAAAAAAATAAATAAATTAACGGGAGCGAAAGGGAGGATACAGGAGGAAGGAGAAAAAGGAGTAAGAGGGGGAAAGAAAAAAGAGAAAAAAAAAGGGGGGTTGGGGAAGAGCAGTGACCCCAGCAAAAGACAAGCACGGTAGAAGAGAGAGCAATGTTCATAAACGAGGAGAGAGGGCGAAGTGAGATACAGGAGAAAGACATTTAGCGACTGAAGTTAAACCTGTCTGAAGAAATAACAGTCCCAAGACTCAGTGGTGGGGGTGTCGCTTGGATGGGGAGCGCTCCAGACTACTCAGGCGTCGTCGAGACCATTGAGGCTTGGGTGCTGTGGATGAAGAGAGATGAGGTTGCAGATCCGTAGAAAGTCCAGGCTGAGAAGCGGGATCCATCAGGATAGCCGCTTGCAAGTCCGGTAAAGACACTTCAGGAAGACCTAAGGTGGAAAGAAAGGTCGGAAGGTCCGCCAGAGAGCGGAAGGAAAGAAGCTTGTCTTTGTGGCGAACCTGGATGGAGAAGGGGAAGTCCCATTTGTAGGGAATATTCCTGGCTTGGAGAAGGGTCAGCAATGGCTTGACCGCGGAACGCATTCGGAGAGTTCTCCTAGAAAGGTCTGGAAAGAGGCTCAAAGTCATTCCGTCAAAGGTCACATCTTGCATGATGCAAGTTTTTCTCGTTATCTCTTCCTTCAGAGTGAAATGATGGATGCGACAGATAATATCTCTGGGCCGTGTGGCATCTTGACTTGGAGGCCGGAGGGCCCTTAATGTCCTTGACAAAGGTATTAACAGACCTCCTCTGGTCTGCTTAGGATGTAGTTAAACACCTTTGTTAATGTAGGTATCAGATCGGCCATCTGCATAATTGGCAACTGTGAGAAGTGCTCACAGGAACAGCACTCACTAGTTCTAAGAGGTGCAACCTAACAGCAGTCTCTTGGGCTCGGCTAGAGGTTTAATCGAGAGTGGTCCCCCAAACCGATGTCAATGCGGACCGCCCTGGGTGCAGATGCATGTAACAACTGAAGGAATGGTAATTGTAGCCTCTGGAACCCTTGTCCCCAAGATAGCATTCTGGGACTTAGGTAGGATCAGCGTATGAGCCTTGACATATACTGCCTGGGGGGTGGCAGAGCCACCACAGGTGTTTGCCCAGGGAGCCGGAGTGGGACACCCTCTGATGACTCCTGAGGCAATGAGACATGGTGCCCTGCAGTAGAGAGAGGTGAATGTAGGACTTCTGCCTTCAAATCCAGGTCATCTGCTGCCCAGTTGGTGGTAGAATTGAGCATGGAGGTGTGAGGACATTGCCTGCAGATGGGGGGAAAAAGCGTGATCTAACCCCCCCGATTTAGCACATTGAGGAGTTAACTGCTGCACGAGAGATGTATTACCGGCAGTGGTCTGCAGAGTGGGGCCCCATAGGAGTCCGTGCAGCACAGTCCCGCGCTATAGGGCACCCATCCCTTGATACCACAATGGTCCGGGTTTCTCTCACTATACGGGTGTTGCATCGTGAGCAATCAGCAAATGCCTCTCCGTCCCCTGCTCTGAGCTCGTGGCGTTGCTCATCTGAATCGCACCTGCCGTACCCTAGGCTCCTGGATTATAATGACTGAGAAGCACCGCTTACTGGCTTCCGTTCTGAACCTGTCCCGCTCTGGTGCAGGTGTTCAGCTGCGTGGATGCGGCAGTGGAGACCCGTTGCGAGTGGGTCATCGTGCATAGAATCGTTTTTTCGGTGTCTTCGTCTCTGAGGTGAGGGCGGGCAAGATGGCGCCGCAGCCTCTGAGGCGTGGGAACTCTGCGAGTCCTCTGCGAAGTCAGAGAGGGGTGCAAAAAAGTTGGACATTAAAAAATTCTCGCTCCGGGGAGTGTCCCTTGGTGGGCTTTAAGAAGCCCTTTTTGCCCTCTGGATTTGCTGTGGCCCATTTATACCCGGCTGAGGGAGGCTGAAATCGCTGGCCCTGGACGGAGCTCTCACCAGGCACGTTTAAACTCTCACCGCACAGATATAACCTACAACACCACCATATAGCGAACCACATATGAGGTCAGACCACTCACTTCAGGTATAACCAACAACGACCTGAAACGAACCGCCATATAGAGACCGTGGTGGACATAGTGGTCAGGACAATGACCAGCACATGTAATAACCTATCAAAACACCACCATATATATAACCAGAACCATCGAGGTCAGACCCCAGCTCAGGTATAACCCTCACAACACCCACCATATAGAGACCGACATCTTATTACCATGACAACCAGCGCCGGAATCTAAAACACCAAACACCACCAAATAAGTGAGACCTGACAAAGTGATGGTCCTACACCTTAGCTCAGTCTAACCTACAACAATCATCCCGCCAAATAGAGACCACATAGATGTTTAGTACACCTACTCAGGTATAAACCTACAACGAGAACCGACTCGCCATATTTTGAGACCAGATATTGTCATGGACACCACTACAGGTATAACCTACATGCACGGCCCCGTATTAAGCAACACTAGAGGTTGAGACACCAGCTCAGGAAAAACGCAACAACACCGCCATATAGAGAACGACCTAGAGGTGAGAACACCATCTCAGGTATAACCTACAACATACTCGCCTAAAAGAGACCTCACATAGAGTTGAGACACCAGCACAGGTATAACCTACAACACCGGTGCCATAGGGGAGAGCCAACATAGCTGTCAGGGACACACCATCCACAGAATAACCTACAACCCCTTTCTGCAAAACAACCACCTAGATGATGGAGACACCAACTCAGTTATTCCCTACAACACCACCATAGATGGAGAGACCACAAAGGGTATGTCAATCTAAGTTCACTATGTCGAGAATTCGCCAAGTCTTTGGAATTATGTCCATCTATAATGTCAGACACCAGCTCAGTTATAAACCTACAACAGCTGCAATATGAGACCAAAACGTAGTCCGACTCCAAGCTTCAAGTTCACCATCGTGACATAACAAGATATAAAAAAATAACCCCCTGAAATCAAAAGACTCACCTCGAGATATGTCTTATCTGATGATTCCTTTCTCTTCTCTCATGAGTTTGCTCTTATTTCCCTTGTTCTATCTGCATAGCATCCGTTCCGGGCACACTGCCATGATGACTTGTCCCTTGCCACATTACTCATCCCCTGTGCAGACAATACACACAAATAGTCTAGAATCCTCAATTTCCCAGCATCTCATTACCTATTCCCACCTATGTAACAAACTACCCAAGGGGGTGGGTGAGAGCGGGTACAGCAATTAACTTAGAGCATAGTATCCTACGGGGTGGAGTGGTGGGGAGAGGTAACTAACCCCCTGGTAGATAATGCTAGGCAAGACTATATGGCAGCTTCCCACGGGTCAAGTGTATATTACCCGGTAGGTAGGCAAGGACCCTAGTAGGAAGGGCTAAATTTGTCAATTATCCTAGGTAACTAGATAGTCCCTAATTATTGTAGTATACTCTCCGCTCGGAAAAGTATTGGTAAGGCCATCCCCCAGTTAGGTTGGTGGGGTACCTTAGCCACAGGTGGTAGGTAAATAGCCCCCAGTATAGGATCAGGCCCCAGTTAGGAAAGAAGGATATGCTACAGTAAGTAGGCTGTAGGTGTTGATGATTCCCAAATTAGTTAGGCTGTAGGTAGGTGGTTTTTCCCCAGTTTAGTTAACTGTAAGGTTAGTTAGGGTCCCCCTTTAATAAATGGCTGCAAGCATTTAGGTACCCCCCATTATAATAGTAGATCCATGCAGTTATTGGGTCTTCCCAATGAATAGTAGTAAAGGCAGTTAGGTGAAGGGCCTCCATTTTAGGTAGTATATAGACAGTTTATGTGGCCTCCTTTAGGTAGAATACTACAGGCAGTAAGGGGTCTCTTTTAGTATAATAGCAGGCATTTAGTGGTTCTCTTTCAGATAGTATAACCAGGCAGTAAGGGCCCCTGTTAGGTAGTATAGCATGTAGTTAAAGGGCCTTCTTTAGCTAGTGTGCAGGAAAAGTCCCATGTGCCCTGCCCCTTTAGCTATTACTGTGGGAGTAGTCAGGCCTGTCCCATTAGTATTAAGGTATCAAGGGCCCGCCTTATATGGCAGCCAGGGCCGCCCTTTAGAAGTCCTGGGGCCTCCCTTTTCGTAGCCTAGTCCCCTTTAGATATCAGCAGGCCTCCCATTGGAAGTCAGGGCCCCCTAAATGTAGTCGGGCCCACCTTGTACTCAGGTCCCCCCTTTGTAGTCCAGGTCCCCCCTGTTGTAGCCAGTGCCCCCGCTTTAGATTAGACCAGGTCCCCCCATTGTACTGTAGGGCCCGCCCTTTGGTAATACGAGGGCCCCCCCTTTTGAATCATGGCCTCCCTTTGTAAGACAGGGCCCCATTCTTTGATTAGCCAGGGCCCCCCTTTATTAGTCAGGGCCCCCTATGTAGTTCATGTGCTCCCCATTTATTAATCCAGGGGCCCCCTTTGACTAGTCCCAGTTGCCTCCCTTTCCTAAGCCCAGGGCCTACCCTTAGATTAGCCAGGTGCTTCCCCTTAGATTATTTCAGGTGGCCTCCCCTCTGGTTAGCCAGGCCCCCCTCGTGATTAGCCAGGGCCCGCGCCCCTTTGATATAGCCAGGTTGGCCCCTCCTTTATATAGTCATGGCCGGCCCTATAGAAAATCCAGGCCGCCCCATTGATTATCTCTATGGCCCGCCCTAGATTAGCGCATGGGCCCCCTTTTTGGATTAGCCAGGCCCGCCTATTATTTAGTCAGGGACCCGTCCCTATGATTTAGCTCATGGCCCCTAATGATTAGCCTAGGGCCCCCTTTGATTAGCCAGGGGCCCCCTTAGATTGAGCCAGTCCCCCATTTTGATTAGCCAGTCACCCTATGACTAGCATGACCCCATTTGATTAGCCAGGGCGCCCCCTTTGATATAGCCAGGGGCAGACCCAATAGTAGCCAGGACCCCTTTGATTATCCTTGACCCCCTTTGATAGGCAGGGCCCCCTTTGATAAGCCAGGTGCCCCCATTATGCAGTCAGGGCCCCCATTGTATTAGCCATTACTCCCGTTTGAAAAGCCAGACCTCCTGTAGGTAGATAACATAAACCACAAACGAAACAACAAACAGCCACTTATCCTGGCTCCCGGCTCCCGCTCGGAGGGTTGCGGCCGGCTTCCGATCACTACCTTCTCCGTTACTATGCCGCCCTGCATATGGGCGGCGCGGTGAAGTGACGTTCACCTTTGGAGTGTCGCGGCCGCCTACGGTCAGGCAGTAGGGCTGGCGCCTGCAGGCTGAAGGCCTAATGCCTTCAGCCTGGCCAGGGGAGATCAGTGAGCGCTAGCGCTATGCTTCGCTGTGCACCGCTGACAGTGAAGATGGACCGGTGGGGCGCATGACGCCGGGATCGGGGACATTAGTCCCCACTCCTGTGCGTCTCTGAGCGCTCGTTCGCAGGTCCCTGGCGTTCAGTGACCGGGATCGCGGGACGGGCCCTGGGGAGCGGCGGGCACTTGCCTCCGGGTCCAGCAGAGGCTTCGGGGGGGGGAGGGGCCCACCGTGGGGATTCACCTTTGCCCCCGGCGTGCCCCAGTCCGAGCCTGTGCTAAACGTCCTCCTCGCATGGCAAGTGCCAGCGGTCCCGTTTTTAAAACTACTTTTAATATTTCCCATTAGAAACATAAATATTAACATTGCTTTCTCTTAAGTTACAAAGATCCCTTTCATGCTAAAGCAGTGAGGGTTTTTATAGTGAGACTTTTTTCCACAGAGTAATCAAAATATTAATGAGCAGTTTCCATATTACTCTATGGAGAAAAGAAAATGGAGCTCAGAAATTGTATCATTGTCGTCAAATAAATAAATCTGAGCAATGTTTTTTTTCTGTATCACAACAAATGACAATGATCCTCCAGAACATTTGAATATTTTATAGCACTGTTATTTAGAATGACCCAGTCTCTGATTTAGGAATCCAATTACAGCGGTGTGTCCTAATCTATTACGTTTATTGCCTTGAGTATTTCTTTTTAATAACCATGTACTATTGCTGCTGCTTATCTTGCTTTATGGGACCACTCTTCAAATTATTCAAGTGTAACAAATGCAAGTTTCTATCCTTTTTATCTTCAAAATGCCTCTTATCTTTAGGTTATGCCATTGTCAGCTCAGCTTTTACCTTATGCTAAGTCACATTTAATTACTGATTTGCACATTCTCAGGCAGGCAGGGGAAATGAAATCTTTAGACGCAGTGCTGCATTCATGAACCTGCCAACACCCACGCAAGACTAATAAAAAAAAAATTAAAAATAATTGTTCTGATGTTGTTTAAAGCATATTACATTTTTGAATATTACTGTCTGTGACTTTTCAACTGAAGGCATTAATGTCTGTGACCCAGAGTCAAACGTGTGCATTTGCATATTTTAGATTTTTTTTTGTGGCAGGTTAATATGCACAGTCATTCAATGAGTCACCCTGGTCCCCAGTGCTACGGAATCATTGACTTCTGATGAAAGCCACATTTTACTAATAGTCATCTTAACCAGTCTCTGACCCGTCATCCCCCCACTAACACCTCCCTTATCATGACCAGGCACTTTTTTCTTTATAGTACATGCAGGTTGGAAAATTATAGCACCTTTATATGCTTGGCTATTCTGCATTTTAAGCTTTATTTTAATGTAATTTTTTTAATTAGACAATTTTTTTTAATAATCTGAGGAAAAACACTGAAAAAGGTCTGTTTTTTTAAAAAAAACTTTAATAGCAAAAGTAAAATAAAATTTTCTCCACCGATTACAGAAGATTTTTGGGGTTCTTAGCAAGGTTACACAAGTTTATTGTTACCCTTCTAACAAATAGGAATTGCCCAAAGTGGGCAATGTAATTGTTGCCATTAGTTGTTGGCACTTGACAATTGATATCTTTTAGAGACCAAGATAATAAAATTGCTTAATAAGTTACCGTGCTTTCACACAGTGCATTTTTGTGCTTTTTTTTTTGGCAGAAATACATAGCAATTAACTCACCAAAACCGCACTGTGTGAAAGTACCCGTACTGAGAAACTTTGAGAATCACCAGATATTGTCAACTTATGAACCCTAGGCAGGAAGTAGTAAAACTGCCATCTTTGTACACCCTAATTCATTGTATTAGAATGTTTCAGACTGTATAAATGATTGTGCCCACTACAGTGGTGGCCAAAAGTATTGGCACCCCTGCAATTCTGTCAGATAATACTCAGTTTCTTCCTGAAAATGATTGCAATCACAAATTCTTTGGTATTAATATATTCATTTATTTTGCTTGCTATGAAAAAACACAAAACAGAATGAGACAAAAATCAAATCATTGATCATTTCTCCCAAAACTTCAAAAATGGGCCGGACAAAAGTATTGGCACCCTCAGCCTAATACTTGGTACCAGAAACTTTAACCGCTTCTGGTAACCATCAATGAGTTTCTTACAATGCTCTGCTGGAATTTTAGACATTCTTCTTTGGCAAACTGCTCCAGGTCCCTGAGATTTGAAGGGTGCCTTCTCCAAACTGCCATTTTGAGATCTCTCCACAGGTGTTCTATGGGATTCAGGTCTGGACTCATTGTTTGCCACTTTAGAAGTCTCCAATGCTTTATCTCAAACCATTTTCTAGTGCTTTTTGAAGTGTGTTTTGGGTCATTGTCCTGCTGGAAGACCCAGCTTTCTCACACTGGGCCCTACATTATGCTGCAAAATTTGTTGGTAGTCTTCAGACTTAAAAAATGCCATGCACACGGTCAAGCAGTCCAGTGTCAAAGGTAGCAAAGCAACCCCAAAACATCAGGGAACCTCCGCCATGTTTGACTGTAGGGACCGTGTTCTTTTCTTTGAATGCCTCTTTTTTTTTTCCTGTAAACTCTATGTTGTTGTCTTTTCCCAAAAAGCTCTACTTTTGTCTCATCTGAACACAGAACATTCTTCCAAAACGTTTTAGGCTTTCTCAGGTAAGTTTGGGCAAACTCCAGCCTGGCTTTTTCATGTCTCGGGGTAAGAATTGGGGTCTTCCTGGGTATCCTACCATACAGTCCCTTTTCATTCAGACGCCGACGGATAGTACGGGTTGACACTGTTGTACCCTCGGACTGTAGGGCAGCTTGAACTTGTTTGGATGTTAGTCAAGGTTCTTTATCCACCATCAGCACAATCTTGCGTTGACCTCTCTCGTCAATTTTTCTTTTGCGTCCACATCTAAGCAGGTTTGCCACAGTGCCATGGGCTTTATACTTCTTGATGACACTGCGCACGGTAGACACAGGAACATTCAGGTCTTTGGAGATGGACTTGTAGCCTTGAGATTGCTCATGCTTCCTCACAATTTGGATTCTCAAGTCCTCAGACAGTTCTTTGGTCTTCTTTCTTTTCTCCATGCTCAATGTGGTACACACAAGGACACAGGACAGAGGTTGAGTCAACTTTAATCCATGTCAACTGGCTGCAAGTGTGATTTAGTTATTGCCAACACCTGTTAGGTGCCACAGGTAAGTTAGAGGTGCTGTTAATTACACAAATTAGAGAAGCATCACATGATTTTTCAAACAGTGCCAATACTTTTGTCCACCCACTTTTTATGTTTGGTGTGGAATTATATCCAATTTGGCTTTATGACAATTCTTTTTGTGGTTTTTCCACCGAAGACAAATTAAATGAAGATAATAATAGTAAAAAATTTGTGATTGCAATCATTTTCAGGAAGAAACTGAGTATTATCTGACAGAATTGCAGGGGTGCCAATACTTTTTGCCACCACTGTAGTAGTGAATTACACTAGAGGGAATTAAAGTTAAAGTGAAAAAAATGTTTTAAACTGTAAAAAAAATAAAAAAATATTAAAAGTTCAAATCACCCTCTTTTGCAATTTTACAAATAAAAAAATAAAATAGTAAAAAATTTCCACATATTTGATATCGCCACATCCGAAAAAGTCCATTCTATTAAAATACAACATAATTTATCCCATATGCTGAATACTGTAGAAGAAAAAAACTCCAAAGACCAAAATTGTGGTCATTTCACATCCCCTAAAAATTGGAATAAATGTAATAAGAAAAGTCACATGCATTCCGAACTGGTAGCAATAAAAGTACACTTCAGCCCGCAAAAAAATGCACCCTCACTCACATCTGTAGGTGTTAGTACAAAAAAGTTATTGGTTGCAGAAAATGACCCTGTGGCACAAATTTCAAAAATAGAAAATGTTTTGAATTTTTTTTACGGTATCGAAACATAAGGAAAACCATACATGTTTGGTATTGCCGAATGCATACCAGCCTGTAGAATACAGATAATATATCATTTATACCGAAGCTTGAACGCAGTAAAAGCAAAACTCCCTCAAACATGGCGCAAGTATGTTTTTTTCACATTTTGCCCCACTTAGAATTTTTTTTGTGGTTTCCTAATAAAATCTATGGTACAATGAATGACACCATTAGAAAGTACATCTTGTCCCGCAAAATAAAAGCTCTCATATGTCTATGTAGATGAACAATTAAAAAAGTTATGGCTTTGGGAAGGTGAGGAGGGAAAAAAACGAAGAGCCACGTATTTTGACCCTGGTGGGTTAAGGGGTTAAGCTAGTGGTCAAGATATCAATAAACACATACCGAGGATTCGACCTTGCTCTGGACTTTTCTATTTCAGATTAAATATGCAATGTTCATATGGAATGTAATTTGTGGTAAAAAATGACGGATAAAAGCATAAAATATTCTCAAATCAGGAAATACTTGCCTGGAATTTTTATTAATGGCATTCAATTTAAGTTTGCTAGTTTGCTGGCAAGAATGCGAAAATTTGGATCCAACTGTGTAAATCTGCATTCTTTATGCTGAAGACTATTACTTTTATTTCTGCTGCTTTATGCACTTTCCTCTACTGGACGTGTTTGATGAAAGCTGTGGTCAAAGGTTTATGGAATTCTCAAAAGTTTTCCTGGAAGTGGATAGTACAGAATGACACACAAATGTATGGCTGTGAGCTTTCTGCCAAAATACTTGGCTGCCATTCTCATGTTTTAATTTCATTAAAAGCCTTCTTACTGCACCATCTAGATACATTTAACTTTAATTGAACTATCAGTCTTTTGTGTCCTTTGAACATGACATGGTATTGAATAGATTTGGAAAAGTATAACGTCATAATTTAATGTAAAACTTATGTCCACAAGTTTTAGTAATCTTAAGAAAGAAGTCATGGACCTTTAAATTAGACTACTGTATAAGTAAATGTATATGCGCTGCAAATAGTCTTTGCTGATTCTTCCTGTATCGCTTGCACCATAGTCCTATGGAAGGGACAATCCTAATCTGTCCTTAGATTGAACCTGTCAAGTGGTTAATGCTACCCTGAGAACAGGATGTGATGGAGAGAAGCAGAGCTCTGTGATGTATAGGTTAATATGATTTAGAACAAGATTTATGAATAAAAAGCAGAGTAAATCATGATAAGACTCCCTCAAGGGATTGTCTGTTATTTTTAGGATACTGCTGTACTTTTAAAATAAAACTTAGGTTATGTCTACACAGCATGGAAAAACGATTGTATTTTCTGCAGTTTTAGGATTCTAAAACTGCTGAAAATCCCATTGTTTTGCATGCCAATAGACATTAGGGGAAAAAACAACCTGTAGTTTATACAGGTCTTTTTTTTCCCGATCATTTTCTGGCGCCAGCGGTTTTAGGAACATGTTGCAAAAATCTTCGGCGCCTGCCGTCTTTCCGTCAGTTTCCCGTACATTCAACGGCCGAGGGAAAATAGCTAAAACCAACAGTGGTTTTTGTGCAGATCGTGAAAAAAAAACGCAGTCATGCATCGGACAAAAAGCTGTGGGCTTATGCTGTGTGGCCCTAGCCTTATACTCCCCTGTCCTCTCACGTTGGATCCAACGCTGCACTGTCCTCACTCTCTTCCGCTCTTCTGTTTCCTTCATCCAAAAGGTCATTGGGTGATATCATTGTTTGGAGCAGTTAGGGGCCGTTCACACAGCATTTTTGGATCTGATTTTGGATCCATTTTGGATCCAAAAATCGCATCCAATAACGCAGCGTCGATTGGATCCTAAATGGATCCAACACGTATCCAACATGCAGCTGCGTGCTTGGGTGTGTTTTGGATGCAGCAGGACCGCAACCTTATATTTTAAAAAAGGGCTCCTGCTGCATCTTTTGGACCAAGAGTTGACATGTCAATTCTTGGCACGGATCCAAAAGATGGATCCGAAAGACCAATGATACACGTATCGGCGATCACTCGTGTGAACGCCGATGCGTGTTTCCAAGTAAAAGCAATGTAAATCATATTGTTATTTATTAGATACATGTTTGGGTCCATTTAAGGTCTGACAGACAGATCCAAACACACATCTAAAAACATATGTTCACACGGACTCAACACGCTGTGTGAACATACCCTTACTTTCATACGTTGATGTCAGGCACTGGCACGTGACCGCAGCAGTGATTAATATTTGGATCAAGACCAGCAGAGAGTGAGGATAGTGGTGAGGAGAGGGGAGTAAAGCTTTTTTATTTTAAGGGAATGTTCACCCAGCGTTTTAAAAACGAGCCTCTATATGCATGTGAACATACCCCAAATTTTATTGTGGCAAGCCGAAGGTAACATGAAGATGTTGTAATGCAGGGCCTGCTGGGATTTGTAGTTCCACACAGTAAAGCACTAGTAATGGCAGCTAGAAAGGGACTCAGGTCCTGGGACTTGTTCCTAAAGCATGCATACACACTTTTGTTAAGTAGGAGGGTTGCACATATAAGGTGGATCTCTGACTCCAGAGACTTAATATACTTGGTACATGTAGGTAGAATGTCCGTGATGTTGTGTGCAACATAAGAAAAGCAGACACCAGGGATGTGATGAAAAATTAGAATAGTCCTTTTACTGTGCAATGATCACCAGTGTCACAGAGGATGCATGGAATACAGTCTCTGGTTACAAATGGTAGGTAATATTCAAAGGGAATTCGTTTTAGGCTATTTAACCAATGTATTAAAATGCCGTCCAAATCCAACAGCATTTTAACAAATATTGTACCACACTTTTTGGCGCAGATTTGCACTAAAACCAATGTTTTCGGATTTGCCATTGGCTCCATACATTCAATTCTACGGGGCCAATGGCAAATACGGCAAACCGGCGGAAATAAAACATGTTGCCTGTTTTCGGGTTTTTAAAAAGGGGCGGAAAAAAATCTGGCTTCAAGCTAAAACAAAGTTTTTTTGCTGCTAGCAGCACAGTGACCATGGATTATTCACGGATTCAAAATACAAATTTTTTTTTGCCCAAAAATCTGATGTTAAAGCTATCGGTAGACCCTTTACTGGCTGCAGGGGGAAAGCAGCTGTGGAAAAATTTAAGAAAAAAAGTCACGTATTTGCCTGAAATTAAATTGGGAAATTGTCAAGTCATATTACTTTACTTTGGAAATCTTCACCATTTGGCTCATGGTGGCAGCTTTCATGGAATGAATTTTATTTCCCCTTTTATGACGGGAGTGTCCTAGGCAGCATGCTGGGGTAACAAAAAATGACTTGGAGCCACAAAACTCGGTTATGTGGAGGCCTGATTTGGAAAAGAAAAGGGGTGGGGAAAACACAGCGTAATTGAAGGGTGTTTTTGGGTGGTTTTGGCTTAAATACCCCCAGAACCCCCCCACAATTAGGTTATTATTGCGTATGGGAAAGCATTGAATATTACGTTGCAATTCTTTTTCATTCTACTGGAATTTTTGAAAAATAATAACAAATTTTATAATAAAAAATTTATCAATGAAAAACAAATGAATATTGCAGGGAGCTCGGGAAATTTGGAATGATACTCAAAATCAAAGTAAAAATAAATTTTCCCGGCTGATCCAACTTAAGTGGAAATGCCTCAAGACAGGAAAAGAGGTCATGGGGTTTTGGGGCCCTCCATGCCCCTGTATGACCCCCCTCATCCCGGGGCAGTCTTGAGAGGGGGCGGATGTTCTCCGAGGGATTCCCCCCCAGACTGGATACGATCGTCAACTCCGGGACATCGGGTGTTTGGTGGATAACAAAACATGATGCCCCAGATGTGATTGATTTGATTCGGGTTGGGGATAGGCGGGGCCTTTCCCATAGCCCCAAGGGCCTTCACATGCAGGAACTTCTTCACCCTATGGCCTAGCTTTGCCAGCACAAAAGGGAAACCCCGGGCCCTATGACTTCATAGGGTTCAAAAGGGGTCTGATGATCTCACCCTGGTCCAAATGGCAGTCTGGTCCTCTGGCTATAAGAAGGGTGTGCACCCCTCCAAAAAAAGCCCACCACCCCATTATGACCCGTTCCAAACCGGTCTGTTGGGGAAGTTGCGGCAGCAGAGCATTCTCCCCGGCGTCTCCAAATCTGTCACGTTATCTCATGTGTTAGTTTAAAACTGCTCTTTTCCAGAAGACCAAGGGGCCAATTCAAATTCCAATTTGGGTTTTTGGACAATTCAACACCGATGGGTTTTGCCTGTAAGAACACCAACCCCTGTAGATTTAGGCCCTCAACCCCCTCATGGGTGTTATTTTACAGCTTGAGAGACACATGGAGATTTGTGGTGCTGGGGTCTTTTTCCCAAGTCTGGGACTGTTTTCCTATCTTCCTTCACAAGAAGGAGGTAAGTCCCGTGCTTGTTACCTCCCAGGCCCGGTTTTTGACCCCATGGCCCCTCCCATCTCCGGGGTACGGCATGTCCCCTTGGTATCTCTCCTGCTTGTCCCCCTGTGCTGACGTACAGCTAAACCCTTTTGCCCCAAAATCGCTTGAGTCCACCTGGATAAGCTCACTAAATTGAGCAACTTCTTTGTAGACACCCGGTATGCTACCTCAGGGGGGAAGCAATGAAAAAAATGAAACATGACCAAAAAAAACAAAAGGATAAGAAAGAAAATTACTGTGGTCACTACCGCAAACCACTTGTTTTAGGGGTTGTTTGCTTTACCCTTTTTTTTACCTTTGTTTTTCCATTTGCAAACGCAAGAGAAATTTATCACAAACATGTTGACCATAACTGGCAGGTTGTTTCACAGTGTGATTGATTGGAGTTACATTGTGTTTTCTTAATGTTTTTTATTTTTTGAGCAGTGTATATTAAAACTTTTTCAGTATTAAAAAACCCTTCGTCAAAAACTTAACACAAAACTGCAGCAGCCCGCCAAATAAATATAGGAAAATTTTACTTTTGGGACCCTTACAATTTTTTTGATCTTTGGTTTA